>CM058042.1:66277806-66331960 GCA_030169165.1 Centaurea solstitialis
TGTGTTGGGTTTTTGTGAGATCCCTCGGATCAAACTGACTCGAGGATCATCGTGGATCTTCGAAATCACTTATTCGATAAATCCCATAGGTTTAATATCTAAACTGATAAAAGCCTATGCTATCAAACACACACTGGTTTGATTTTAATGCGGAAGCGTTTTAAGCCAAAAACCCTAAAGGCTTACAGATCTTTAATTGTTTAGTTTAATTAATTCTGATACGGTTTCGATGGTTTACCTGGATTGCTTGAGATTTAGTCCACCGGTGATCGACCAACGAATGTTCTTCTAGTTGAACCGAATGAAAACCCGATGACCGAAAACCGAAACTGGAATCCGGATGGGGGGGGGGGGTCGGCGGCGCCGGCTAGAGAGAGAGAGGGAGAGAGAAACTGAAACTGATTTTTAGTTGGCTGAAAGCTTAACTTTTTCCTTAACCCATAAGCCTTATTTATATGGAGGAAAAAACACAGTTTGAATAAGATCCAGTTTCCAAATTGTAATTATCTCAAATCTTTTTCCTTTTTAATTACTGGAAAAGAATTTGCTTATGATAATTATATATATATTTATCTAATATATATATATATATATATATATTACTTATTAACTATTATATATTTATTTTATCTAATAAATATATAATGTAACTAATTAATTAATAACCCTCTGACTTTGGTAATTCTGACTGAAAATACCCAATTGATTTATAATTCACTATTATAAATCCTAACTCTCCATTTATGGGTTTCATTTAACTTATTCGATTTATAAGTCCTCACAGGTGTGACCCTCAAGTGTCTTGTAACATTGGATGTGTAATTACTTGGTTTGTCAACTCTGCACATAATTCCTAACAGACTCCCACTTGTGCAAGTTGGCAATACCGTCTTGATTACACGGACCTAAGGAGGCCCCTAGACAGGCACTTAGGCTGACCAGGTTACAAGAACTCTTATACCCAGACTGGTGATGTGAACATTCCGTAAGGAAATACTATCTATGAAACTACTGTTCATTGATTGGGTATATCTTGGCTTTTCCCTTTGCATCACGATATTTCATCTATGAGTATGAGCTTGGAATGTGTCAACTCTAAATACTCAAGATTCTGTTTTTCTCAACTATCCGACTTTTACTGATAGGTAAACGACAAAGAACTAATCAGTTCGTTTGGGCATGGCCATGCACTTCATCAGTATATTCAGTCAGTCAAGATGGGCCCAGAAATATCTCTCTTCTGAGAAGAGGTGCAAATCCCATCTTGCATATCTGCCTTTAACATCACGGCTTCCGCTGAATCTAGTTACGCCCTTTATAGCAACCCTGTTACGGCGTAGCGGTTGAGTGTACTAAGTATTCAGTAGTCCTCATGATATCAAATCAGATACCTCAGGTGATAGGGACAACCACTGTGAGATTTACTTATGACTGATTCCAAGAAGTAATCTCAACCGCGGATCACGTCCGATATTTGCTACTCTATCAAATATATGTGCAACTTTTAGTCTACAACGCTTGTAGCTGTTATTCAGCAACTGATCATAACTACCTAAAAGTTCACAATGACTTTAACACCTTATCATGTTCCCACAATGATAAGTTGTCACGGACAAGTTTTGAATAAAAACTGGAAACTAGTTTTATTCCTGGATTATAAAACATGCAAAATATAAAAGTGATAAAGAAATCAATTTTGTATAGTCCATACTACACGCTGTAATAATAACAAAATTAATGACTTTTCTTAATAACTTTTATGATATCTATTTAACGTTTGTTAAATATTGGTCTAAAATGAAGTATCACCTATGTTCAGTTTAAACCCTTTGATTAAAGTTTACCACTTTAATCAAAGTGATAACCAAATAATACAAGTTTGATATTGTCTACTTGTATCTGCTAATCATTGTTTTGCAAACACTTTTAAACAAAGATTAGACTTTTATTTTATCATATTCCATGAACTTGGAGATCTGGAACAACTCCTAGTTCCTGAATATGTAAAATTAAACTGCAACTTTCCTTAGTTGCTGTGTAGATGAATGTTTTCTACCTGAAAACAGATTCTATTTACTACGCTGGCAAATTTACTGGAATTCTATAATTAATCCAACACTTTAATTATTGATTTTAAAGTCAATCATGACTTTACTTTGTTTCAAGGATTTTGAAACTTTTATCTTTTTGACTATGAGGTAAATTATATCTTATGAATTCTCATCCTACCTGGATCATGAATTTCGAGATATATTGAATCAATAATGATATCTTTTATTCTTTATCTCAGACTAGATAGAGAATAAATTGGGCTCCCACTAACCTACATGAAAACTGATTGTTACTCAAAATTCACTATTGACTTAGTCAAAGCTTTGATTAGTCAATTCTATTTTAAGTAATATTCTTGAGAATTCTATTTATAAAACTTAACTGGATTTTATTAAATCCTAATTCCAAAACTTGGAATTTTCCTAGTTTTATAAATACTGTTATTAACCTTGTCTAAGTTAATATCCCAGATTCTCTTCTAAAACATTTGAATAATTTAGACTTGATCAAAATTATTTCATAATCTTACTCATAAATGTTTTACTTAGAAACCATAATCTTTTGGTTTCTAACATTTTTCATATAAATTACTTCAATTCAAAACTTATTGAAGTAATATTTCTAGTGTAACAGGCAATATCTAGGATCTTATTTTAAATCAAGTCAAAACTTGACTTTGTGAGATTTAAAATTCCACGCATATCAAATATTTATTCAAGACAATAACTTATAAAATCCAAAACCATAAATTATGAGTATTAAAAAGTAACCATAAAACAACTGTTTAAAATAAAATTGTCTTGAACAACATATATCTAAAATGAGCTTCTATCTTGATCCTTGCAATCTTCGGGCACATCACTTCTGACCACCTGCAATAGTCATTTGCTCTAGGTATCAGTACACTTGTAAACTAACAAGTAAGAAGTGACAAACTAAAGCAATCACAAATATCTGAGGTTTACATACCTGCTTCATGACGCTTTGGGCAGTTCTGCGTCCAGTGACCGACCTCATTGCATGTGAAGCAGCGGTTCTCGGTCCTAGCTTTGTTTGGCTTAACTTTCTTGCCCTCGCCCTTGCCTTTGCCTTTCTTGGGTGCACTCTGGACGGCCTGGACTGGTCCTTTTCCTTTGCTGGTGCTAGCATGCCCATTTTTCTTTTTCACCCATCCGTCTCTTACCATCAAGACATCCTTGGTCTTGTTCTTGTTGCCCAGATTCAACTCAGCTGTCTTAAGCATGGAGTGTAATTCTGCTATTGACTTCTCCATGTTATTCATATTATAATTGACTACAAAAGGCCTGTAGTCTTCTGACAGTGAGTTGAGAATAGTATCTGTTGCTAGCTGCAACGGAACTGGGTGACCAAGCCTTCCCAGATGATCCAAATGCCTTTTCATCTTCATGATGTGGTCACTCACTGATGTCCCTTTTACCATCTTGCACTCATTAAATGCTTTTGTGGCATCGTAACGTTCTGTACGAGCCTGGGTCTGGAACATGTCCCTCAGCTGGCGGATCATGTCATAAGCATTTGTATTTATGACCCCTGCTTGCAGATCTGGGCTCATAGTTGCAAGCATCAGACAGGCGACATCAAGTAGATCATCCGAGTGCTTCTTGTGGGCATTTCTGGCAGCAGCCGGAGCATTTGCCGGAGGTGCCTCCCCAAGAGGCTCTTCAAGGACATACCATTTCCTCTCATGTCTGAGCACAATCATCAGATTGCGCTCCCAGTCAAGGAAATTGGAGCCAGTCAACTTGTCCTTTTCTAGGATAGAGCGGAGGGAAAGATTGTTAGTGCTGGTAACAGTGCTTGCCATCTACACAAATTAAAACTTTTGGTCTTTAGCAACTGTAAATAGATTAAATTCCAATAAATATCAATAAACCCTTAAATGATCAATTTATTGGACTAGGATCCTTATTTCATACGTCCTAATGTGCGGATTGTTCTTGCTCCACCAGGCCCGTATTTATTTCGGTAGGTAAGGACTTTTACCAATCATATCTACCTGATATGACTCCTAGATCTTTTCGGGACCACGCTAACTACTTGTGCATGTTTTAGTCCCTCTAAGTGCATTTTGGCCCGGTACCTCCCGGTGAACACTATAGTACCAAAATAGATCTCACCATTTTGGGGACTTGATCACTATACTCTGGCCGGTACCACCCGGAGATAATTCGCAGAGTTATGTAACCCCTTCAGTTTTCAGTTTGAACACGGACGTTGAAGGTGTGATCACTCATAACGCCTGTGTACCTTATACCGAAGGTTCCCCTAGATGGGTTGCACTACTGATCTATGATTTTCGGGGTTTTGAAAATTTTATTTCCAGGTTTTGAAAAACTGATTGTTATAAAGGCAGCTGATGTTTTAAACTAACTGTTTAAAAATCACTTGCTAATTAAAACTAACTGTTTTAATAGCACACCTAGTTGATAAAAACTAACTGTCTTTGTCAACTTGCCTTTTATATATAACAATCATTTATAGGTTTTAAAAATAAAATCTACCGTTTTGAAATGTTTGAAAAACTGGTAATTTTAAATACAAAAACCTATATACTTTGTGATACAACCTAGTTTTAAAAGAAACTATTTAAAACTTACTAACATACAAGATATCACAAATAAACATTTAATCATGCAATTAAATAACAGTTAATCACATAATAGCCAATTATAGTTTTTGCCAACGTTGGTTTCCTAGGGTCCAATAATGACCTATTTTTTACTAAAAACTTGCGTAGCTCCCACTGGCCTCGCCATGTTTGTCAGTACTCCGGTAAGAGGATGAACTTTAGCAGCTCCCACTGGCCTCGCTATCCCGAACATCTATCCTAAGGTCATTATTACATAAGGGGTTGTAAATGGCTCGCAGGCCTCCCCGTAAATATGTCAAGGGTCTAAGTTGGCAAAATTCTATATTAGGCACACATATATATATTTCAAACTGAGATGCATATATGAAGTTCAAGCAATCACGCAATCAATCATATATATAAAGCATAATATAACAGCGAGAAATAAACCTAGATCCGTTAAAATTATCTTGTCTCAATTATCGCAAAACTTGGTTTTAATTGGTTTATAAAAATAAACTGTTTTATAAGCCTAAATAATATTTTAATCTGAAAATAGTTTTTACCTGATTTATAAATTCATCTAGATTTATAGACTATAAATCTTATAAATCAAAACCCAATTTTCTAAAAATATTTATAATTTATCCAAAAATAAACTGGGTTTATCGATCAAAAATTAAAGTACTGGCCTTTGTGTAAAAACACGACATTAGGCTTATTTGAAAAACTCTAATTTTATAAAAGCTTATCAAATCGGAAAATCCTAAAACGAATTTTTATTTGATGAATGTTTCCCAAATAATTTTAGATTATCTTAAAACCAAACGAGCCCCTATTTGGGTCATAACTTGGCCCAAAGAACTGGGCTCTGGGCCTGATAACTTGGCCAAACTGACGAAAAACCCTAGCTCGGTAGCCTTGCTCGCGTTGCGAAGGCTCGGCTTGTGCCGCAAAGGTCAAGAGTTTGTTTGTATCTCGAGGACTTTATCGTGGCCTTGTCCGCGCCGCGATGACCATCTCGAACACCATCGGACCGTTTCTGGAGACCGTTGGCCACCACCACGGTTGCGGTTTGAAGCCACCGGCCACCACCGATCTGGTGGTTCGGCCGTGGTTTCTTGGTGATTTGAACGTCGCTGCCTCAACGTATATCTCCATCGCCGATGACCGCCACCCACAGGTGGCGATCAACTAACACCATTATCCGGCGACGATGGCAAAACGCCACCACTACCTCGGTTTGAGCAACGACAGTGGCGCAAAGCTGCTACCGCTGCCGCCATGACCTTTGAACACAACCGACGCTACAACCCTTACGCATGGTGCGGTCATTGTTCGGAACCGTCGGCCACCATCACCACTTGCTGTGGCGTGGTTGTGGTGATCGTTACTATACGGCGAACAAACGAAAAACGACATCACCATCATCGATCCCACATTGTTGTTCAATTACCGTCACCGGCGATCGTAAACAAAACTACACTACCACCGAACCAACATCATCAATCGATCACCGCCGCCGCAACCACCATTGTGGTGCGGCGTGTGCTCGCGGCTTCCGGTGAATCGAACAAAACAAACATCGCCACCGTCCATCATAAAACCGTCGCCGCCACCACTAATAGCTGTGGTGCGGCCGGTGATAGCAATAGCCGCCGCCACCGCTATGCGCGGTGCGGCCGGTGATCAATTGAACAACCGCCGCCATCGTTATGCACGGCGCGGCTGGTGTCTGTACCGCCATCCACCACCGCGATTGCGGCCTCCGGTGGTTGTGGTTTGTCCACCGCTGATTGGTGGCACGATCTTAGCCACAGTTAAGTGGCGCTCCACCCTTGGCCACCATCGCCGCTTGACCACCACCAATTGGTGGTTCGGTCTCGGCTTGGTTTGCCGCCGCCGTACACGGCACACCACCATTCGCCGCTTGCGGCTTCCGGTGAACAAAAACTCACCACCACCGTTTCCAGCGGTGATTTTGATTGTCCGCCACCGCCGGCCTTCATGGCTGTGACTGGCGAACACCGATGCCGCCACCGTCAATGCTAGTCGCTGCCGGAATCGTGGAACAACCCGCCACCACCGATCTGGTGGTAGCGGTTGTGTGTGTGTGTCCGCCGCAGCCACCACTTGGTGGTTTGCGGTTCTGAGTCCGTGACCGCCACAGCCACCACCAATCTGGGTGGTTGTGGCTCGGTGGTTTTTCCGTTCGACGACCGGCGTTGGCACCATCAACTGTGGTGCGGCCCGGTTGTTGTTTTTGGTGATGATTGGATCGGCCGCCACCACAAATGGTGGTGCGGCCATGGTGATGATCGATTAGGTTTTCGTATGATAATTCAAGTGATAAACATTCGAAATTTGATAAAGATCAAAAATTTTATATAAACATTCAAAACTTGATGCGAAAGAAAACAAACTCAAATTTTAGCGGATCACAATCTGATAAAAGACTAAACGATTAAAACAATGGCTCTGATACCACTGTTGGGTTTTTGTGAGATCCCTCGGATCAAACTGACTCGAGGATCATCGTGGATCTTCGAAATCACTTATTCGATAAATCCCATAGGTTTAATATCTAAACTGATAAAAGCCTATGCTATCAAACACACACTGGTTTGATTTTAATGCGGAAGCGTTTTAAGCCAAAAACCCTAAAGGCTTACAGATCTTTAATTGTTTAGTTTAATTAATTCTGATACGGTTTCGATGGTTTACCTGGATTGCTTGAGATTTAGTCCACCGGTGATCGACCAACGAATGTTCTTCTAGTTGAACCGAATGAAAACCCGAAGACCGAAAACCGAAACTGGAATCCGGATGGGGGGGTGGTCGGCGGCGCCGGCTAGAGAGAGAGAGGGAGAGAGAAACTGAAACTGATTTTTAGTTGGCTGAAAGCTTAACTTTTTCCTTAACCCATAAGCCTTATTTATATGGAGGAAAAAACACAGTTTGAATAAGATCCAGTTTCCAAATTGTAATTATCTCAAATCTTTTTCCTTTTTAATTACTGGAAAAGAATTTGCTTATGATAATTATATATATATATTTATCTAATATATATATATATATTACTTATTAACTATTTTATATTTATTTTATCTAATAAATATATAATGTAACTAATTAATTAATAACCCCTGACTTTGGTAATTCTGACTGAAAATACCCAATTGATTTATAATTCACTATTATAAATCCTAACTCTCCATTTATGGGTTTCATTTAACTTATTCGATTTATAAGTCCTCACAAGTGTGACCCTCAAGTGTCTTGTAACATTGGATGTGTAATTACTTGGTTTGTCAACTCTGCACATAATTCCTAACAGTCTGTAACTTGACTTCCATGTAGGTTGATACATGCAAGGAACTCCTAGTGCAATATTGGTTACGTTATATATGTATCGTGCAATATATGTTACAATATATATATATATATATAGAATTAGGTTCAAACAAAAACAAAACCAATTTGCAAGAATGAAGGAACAAAGGAAATCACAGCATAGACGACCACTCGCGGCTCTCTCACTCCCTTGTCGGCGCGTGGCCTACACACGCTTTTTCCATCGCAAGCACAAAATCACATGTGATTTCTTTGGTTCCTTTGTTTTTGCAAATTGGATTGTTCTTGTATGAATCTCCATCTCTCTCTCTCTCTGTTATATATATATATATATATTAGATATCAGGTGGAAAATTTTACACGTCTATATTTGGTTTGAACGTTTCTTTAGAAAATGTTATATTTTTAAATGGGTTAACTATATCAAAATGTATTTAAGTTGTCATCTTTTATTATTTTATGTACTCAACTTAAAAACTTATCATTGTATGTACTGAACTTGCTAAAATTATCATCCTATATACTAAACTACCATTCTATATATCCATTTAATGAACTTAAAAAAACTTACCATTTTATATACTGAACCTACAAAAATGATAATTTTTTAAGTTGAATACATACAATAGTAAGTTTTAAGTTGAGTACATACAATGATAAAAGGTAACAACTTGGATACATTTTGATGTACTTAACCTTTTTTAAATTAGTCTTTTAAAATGATATATTTAACACTCTGATGTCCTATATAGATTTTAAAAACATAATTATAGGCTTTTTATATTTCATTAAATATATTATTAGTTTTAACATCACTCTAATAAATATACAGGATAATAATTGCTCAATTTGATAATTACTTGATATCTATGATTATAGTTTTATTATGGTGGAATATGGAATTTGTAATTATTACCTTTCTTTCCTCCACCTCCACATTTTATTTATAAATAATACTGTTTTCTTACAAAAGTATAAATTCTTTACTCAAGATATGATGATTCATTAAGAATTCTGAAAAAGTCAACGTCTTTAATTAGTCGAACTATCAAGTTTTTTACTTTCTTGTAATTATTGGATCAAACAAAATAGTTATTTTAAGCAGTGGCGGAACACAAGTTGTCTTACCGGAGGGGCCGTACCTAACCTAACTTGGGATTTGAAAACATAATTATTTTAGTTTGTACATATAGAAAGTGTTGGTTAAAGGGTGAAGATTTATGTAACTTCGTCAAACCATAGATTGCTAATTAACAAGATAATCATAACATTATAAAACGCCTAATGTGTTTTAGTGTTTCAAAAATGTCTTATAAAACATCATATCTATAAGTGTTACAATAAATTTATAGTTAGTTTTTGGGAGTCGTAACAAGTTTTTAAGGCCGTTTTAAAATAAAGTATCGTATTACCTATTTTATATAACGCTATTTATAAAAATGTCTTTTAAATACAAGTCCTATAAAATAAGGGTTTATAGAAACACTTCTCAAAAGTGTCATAAACTAGATAATATGACATGTTGTTTCAAAAGCTCCTAAAAATCTTGTTACGAAGTCAAAAGCGTCTTATAAACCTATTATAACACTTAGATGCTTTTACTTTTGTTGTAGTGTAAACTTGAGGACATAATTAATCGATGATCTCATTCGAATATATTAAGATCAATATCATGAATTTCCTTTGCAGCTTTTTTTGCATGAATTCCTAGTTACTGAAAAATAGAAGTAAAGACATTCTCTATCCTTATTGTATTTGAGGATCTTTTCTAATAAAAAAAAGTATTATTAATAGATTATTATTTTTTTACCTTAATCTACATGTGAAAACTGAAAAGTGTGATTATCAATGATATTAAGATGAGATTTAATTATTTTGTACAACCTAATTAGTGTCCAATTTCCAAAATTCACTAAATCATTAATTATTTTAATTTCTAAGTCTTACACTCTAACACCATATACTATCTCAAATCTAATCCTCACAAAAGGGCAACTACAGCCTTTATCCAACAATAAAAACCAAGGAAATATGGGTAAAAAAGGGGGGGCCTAAGTGAAAAATAAAAATACATTCATTCTCCTCAACATAAATGCATATATACCACATGAGAAAACAGGGGGGCCTTGGCCCCCTATTGCCATCACATAGCTCCGCCTCTGATTTTAAGGCAAATAAAAATATTTTAAATAAGTTATTACGGTTAAAATCATCAATAAGAAAATAAATAAAAAAGATTAGTGGACTTTCATATTTTAGACGAGTAGATCTATTTATTTTAGGGAGCTGATACTTACATAACGAATTTTTTCCATACACAACAATTTTATAGTGTTAGACAATTATATTCTTTCTTTTTTTAGTAAAATTTATTTCAATTATATTATTTCCTTTTTTTAGTAAACATTTCAATTTAATTATATACTTTCTTTTTTTCCTATTGCCATCACATAGCTCCGCCTCTGATTTTAAGGCAAATAAAAATATTTTAAATAAGTTATTACGGTTAAAATCATCAATAAGAAAATAAATAAAAAAGATTAGTGGACTTTCATATTTTAGGCGAGTAGATCTATTTATTTTAGGGAGCTGATACTTACATAACGAATTTTTTCCATACACAACAATTTTATAGTGTTAGACAATTATATTCTTTCTTTTTTTAGTAAAATTTATTTCAATTATATTATTTCCTTTTTTTAGTAAACATTTCAATTTAATTATATACTTTCTTTTTTTTTTTGTAAAATTTTTAATTTACCCCTTTTACTTTTTAATTCTTTTTTAAAACCTCCTACATCAATCCCCAATTTTCATTGATGATTTATCCACTATATATCCAATCCTTTTTTTAGGCATTGATGATTTATATCGGCAAACATGCTTCTGTTTTCCTTTTGAAATCCTATTTGGTTTTTTATTTTGGTTTGTAATTTTCTGCATCAAACGTAATTGGAGTTGAGTTTGGTTATTTATATGTCATTATAATTTTTCAACAAGCCTAGTTTATTTCTGCAACAAATGGTTCATCTTATTTGGTTTTCAATATTGTTTAAGTTGATGTAAGTTTGTGGAAAGTAACTTAAGAAGAAAAAATGGATGGTGTACTACTTTTAGAATAAAAAATAAAAAATCTAAAAAACATAAGTGGGACTAGTAAGAATTTTAAAATTTTAGAGTTACAAAAAAAAGATGAACAAGAAATTAAGAAAATAAACGAAAGGTCTACTATGTGTAAACTGTAAATATTTGAAGGTTAAAAATATAAAAAAGAAAATATGAAATTTAGGGATGATGTAGGGGTTTGAGAAAAATTTAATTAAAAGATAGAATGGGTTAATTGAAAAGTTTAGTAAAATATGGAAATGATATAATTGTCTAATACTATAAAATTGTTGTGGATGGTAAAAAGTTGTGTACAAATCACCTCCCTTTATTTTACAACAAATGTTTTTTCTAACATATAAAAATGATTGAAAATAGATTATTGTGGTAAAAATCATTAAAGTTAAAAAGATAGAAACTAGATATGGTATGAAAATAGTCAACTAGCTTTTACAACTTGTCTACTCCTTAACAACCGATCTCAAACTCAACAACCACAATATCCTCCCTTTACACCACAATGTAGTTCCCCTCCCTCAGTCGTTCCTAATGTTTTAAATTGTTTCCTTCAATCAGTTTATGTAGCCATATTTGATCAATATACCTTGAAGGTGTAAATTAGAATTACTTTCTAATTGCAAATGACACAACTTTTGGTACATCCTTATGTTAGAGTAGATGGGCACATCTTTTGTAAAAGGGATAACAACTTTTGGTATATTCTATGAATCGGATTGACACAACTTTTATATTATATATCCTTTGGGGAGAACTTTGATATCCATTTCTTTATAAATTACGTTTTGGAATGACTAATCGAATTGATCTATTTATATATTAAGGTAACTGTTTGGGTAAAAATCCACGATCGAACGACGACCGACTATAATCGTAAGATATCTTTCAGGATGATAATCCTGTATTAAGATAAGGTCCTGAGATAAACTTAAAAATACCCTTGAACAAGTATGATAATCGGTCGAATAAGTCTAACGATCAGTCGAACGATATTTCTATACAAAACGTACGACGTATTACTAACGGAAACCTCTATCGTGAGTTTTCTTATTAATTACAGGAAATCGTCAGTTACCGGATATCTCGCATTCGGTTAAAGACCTGGTCCAAGATCACTTAAAGACAATCAAGACAAAGATTCAATATCATTCAATGCGACGTCCGTTATTACCGTTGAAGACATTAAATGCACGACCGTTATCTAGATCAATATATAAAGCAACGAAGACAGTACTGAGAGGACATCAGACAACTCTGGAAGCAACAATCATAGTCTTTCAAGAATAAAGTTATACAATATTTGTAATCGCACGACACGTACTGTAATATTGAATGACATCACCCATGCTTGGTTATCATAGTGCACTGTCGACCGTTCATTAGTCGACCGCAGGTTTTTTCCTTCTTCGAGAGGTTTTTCCTGCGTCATCAAATCATTTGTGTCAATTTACTTTTCGTCGCACTTATTATCGATTGTAATTCCTTTCTCTCGACGGTCTAGCCTCACAAATTTCACAAGACAATCGACTGGTGTAATTTTTTACATAAACAGTATCAATGATGTATTTCTTTTGATTTGATAAGTATATAAATATATTTGTTTTAAAAAATGTATACTTAGTTTAATCGTTCAAAAAATATGAAAGTTGATTGATTTTTTATTTAAATTTCTCGCATAATTTGCCACAATGATTGGTTTTATAGGTGAAAGCGTAAAAAAAACTGATGTATTTGCGTCTTTAATTTATCTAATAAAACTGTCTAAATACTAATTAAAAATCATGTCAAACCCCCCTCCCTCTTGGCTCTCTTGGTTTATTGTATTTTGTCAATGATCTATTTATATATCAAGGTGGAAATGGTGCATTTCTTTTGTTTTTACAAGTATATGAATATATTTTTTCAGAAAAAGGTTTATTCACTTACACTCAAAAAATACCAAAGACCATAAATGTTCTATTTAAATTCTTCGCATAATTTTACCAAAATAACCGATTTAATAGGTAAAAGGATCAAACAAATCTAATGGTATTTACTTCATCTACATCTTACATTAGTAAATATTTCTTTGGATTATGAGACTTGTTAATTATAGATTGACCTTTCGTAATAAACAAGAAATAAATAATAAAAACATGCTATTTTAGTGATGAAAAATCCCCAACGATGGTATACCGTCGATGCACCAGGATGTCAATTAGGGATGTCATCGTTAATAACTATTGTCCCATATTACAGAACGAAGATTATAGATTGAACTTTCGAAATAATTAAGAAAAAGATAATAAAAACGCGCTATTTTAGCGACGGAAAACCCCCAACGATGGTATACCGTCGATGCACTAGGATGTCAATCAGGGATGTCATCGTTAATGATTGTTGCCCCATATTACAGAACGAGGTTAATATGAATATCATAAAGCAAATTTTGAACATACAATTTGAATAAGCTGGAGAGGCTCGGTGTTGCTTGATACCAGTTGGAACTTGGAAGTCTTCTGAATATCTTGAACTTCTTATATATATATATATATATATATATATAGAGAGAGAGAGAGAGAGAGAGAGAGAGAAAGAAGGTTCAAATGAGAACACTAACTATTTAAGAAAACAGAAAAGTTTCGCTGATGTACAAGATCATATGTGATTTTATACAAATGGAAACAAGAAAAGCTTCGGTCATGTACAAAATCACATGTGATTTTATACTAACGGAAAAGCTAGACACGGACGACTTGCAAAGCAACTTAAAGTCGCGTGAATCACATATGATTTTGTACGTAAATCATATATGACTTTGTACATTAATGAAGTTTTTCTTGTTTTTTTTAATAGTTAGTGTTCTCATATGAACTCACCTTTATATATATAGGAAGAATTGCATCTATATCCTAACAAACTTACAAAACTACACATATATCCTTGCAAACTTGTAAACTACATCTATATCCTTGTAAAACTTAACGAATTACACCTATATCCGTATACTTATTTTATTTATTTTTAAAATCATTAACAACTATCTTTAATATAACTTAGATGTTAAATACCTGATCCACCCTTACCATTCTAAATCAAAATCAACCAATAATCCTTATCCTTCTAAATCAAAATCAACAAAGAGGAAATTGGGAAATTGGGAGTTGTGTTGCTTACATTTTGAGTTGTGTCTTTGCTTTGAGAGTTGTGTTTTGCATTTTTTCTCTTAATTACCTGTTGGGTTCGTCTTGGTTGTTTTTGTTATTTACTCTTTTTGTTGGTAATATATGGCTTTTCTTACTGCAAAAAAAACAAGGAACCCTAATTTTCCAATTTCTTGTTTGTTGATTTTGATTTAGAAGGGTAAGGGTTGTTTACTTGATTTTGATTTAGAATGGTAAGGGTAGATTGGGGATTTAACATCTAAATTATATTAAAGATATTTTTTTATGATTTTAAAAATAAATAAAATAGGTATAAGGATATAGGTGTAATTAGTTAAGTTTGCAAGGATATATACGTAATTTTGTAAGTTTGTAAAGATATAGATGCAATTCTATACATACTAGAGGATTTGTAACCGTTGATTAACGATCAAACGGTTGTATCTTGATGATGTATCTAAATCTTTGTCATCAGGTATGCTTTAGTATTGATGAGTGAATCTTTAGTCATAAATCTTCAGTTGCAAGTAAAACTTGCAATAAATAAGAAAGATAATGATTAAACAAAATGCTAGTGTCTGGACTCAAACTCAAGTCAAGAGCATCCATAGTGGTGGAACCTCCAAGAATCTCACTTACAATATTTTTTTCTTGCACGTCATTGTCATCTCAACATACCAAGAACCTCCTAAAAAATCTACAATTGAGGTTCTTACAAAAACCTCATTTTTCTCTTCTTATTTATAATATAAATTTTATTTATGTAAACTATTATATAACAGAAAATGAAACTATTACAAGAACCTGGGTTCTTGTTCAAGCACCCGGGTTCCAATAAGAACCTGTGACTAGGCAAGAACCTATGTCTCACAGTGGAGGTTCTTGTAAAAACCTCATAAAGAACCTCACAAATAACCTCCATTGTGGATGCTCTAATGAGATATTCCATCACATTTCCTTAGGACTTTTGTCACTACGCCACCATCCATATGATTAAATATATATTTTTCTAGTGAACCAAATTGAAATCATCCAACACATATCCTCAAGCCTAATGTTTCCCTCTGAGGACGCCTTGTCGCGTGTACGTATACACATAAGATGATCATTAGTTTCATTTCCAATGAAAAAAAAAAAGAAAGTAATACACAAATACAATATAAAAATAGAAACCCCACGAGTTGTTTCATTTCTTGCATTGACATATATAGATAGAAAACAAATAAAACATAATAATTGCTATCTCTCTGTTTTCAACATATAACCATTCATCATGATTTATATATATTAAAGATAATCCATGATGACATCTGATTTCAATTATTTAAGCTAAATGATGAGGATTTAGGCAAAATATCTTTGTTGTGAATAATGTTGATATCATAGGAGATATGTTGGCCTACATTATAATCTTATTGAACGTCTTATAATTGATTACATTTGTTGCTTCATCCTTTATATGAATTCGGTTTTCTTCCATTAGGTCCTAAATATTCCTGATTTTAGACTTTTATGCAAAAATACAAATAAGAAATAGAAACATAATAATCTAACATCAAACATCTACATCATTTTAATCCTAATACGAAACATCTACCACCCATAAACCCCACAAATAGATCATTACATTTGCCATTATAATGCACATGAGTTTGAATTAACTATGGAATATAAATATTAGCCGTAAAGAGCATCATGTAAATGAATAACAAAACTCAAACAAACAGTAAATAAATTTTACCATATAAAAACCATGAGTTTCATCCCAGACAATAAACCATAATGTTTGCTTTTAATCAAAATGGTAAACCTCCTAAAAATGATTGCAACGATTGAGAGTCAACAAGCATACAAATCTAATTTACTCATTTCTAAAGCATGAGCAAAGTAAACAATAAAATCACAACTTTAGAAAGATTTTCTAAAGTGCCAAGTTATTAGATTTCTTGTACATCATCCTAAATTTAAAAAAAAAATTACAACTTGACAAAAACAAATAACCAGTAATTAAACCAAATAAATTAAATCATGCATACATATAAGGCCGAGTAGGATGCCCTTTGCCTCAGTCATGGACGAAGCTATGTGATCACTAGGGTTAGCAGCCGCTAACCCTCAAAATTTTGAAATTTTTATTACAATATTTTCTTATAATAGATCAACAAATAATATTGAATATGTTTATTTTATTAGATCACTAATATCACTCTCTATGCTTGCAAATCTTTTATGCCCACGCGCACTTTGTGATTGCCTTGTGGCTTGCCAATGCTCATAGACAATTCCCTCAATCCTTTATTATAGAGATTTTTGTTTTTCTTTTGCATTTTTGTGTTTTTTGAATTTTTATTTGCTAATTGTCAATAACTTACTTATTCTTTTTATTATTCTTTACCTTGTTTAATAATTATTATAAAGGTTTGTTAATTAGAAAATTGTAAATTTAATTTTCATTTTCTTGAACGATAGTTTGATCTCTTATATCGGTTAAAATGTTTTTGTTAAGATGGATAATAAAAACATCATTGTCACAAATAAGTTTTATAAACTAAAAGTCATCGAGGTAACTATTGAAAAAGTATTTAAAGGTATAATAGTGTTACTTTTGTTTTTTTTTCTTCAAAAAATTAGTTTTTATTTATTAAAATTTTGTTATAATTAATGTTTTTTCCTAGATCGAGATCTCGACTCCGCCACTAAATACAGGAAAATAATTGATGATTAGTCATCTACAATAGATAAAAATAATTTTGACAATGAGAGGTGAAATACAAGTATTTTTGGGTTACCTTGATTTGTCATTTTTAAAAACATTCATATCTAAATTTTATTTACTTATGTTTGATGCTCCCTCTAATTCGGAATCAGTATATAAATCTCAATGGACAATAGTTTTTAGAACCTCATAATTGGTGATCAATTGTGTTACGAAAAAAAAATACAAAAACAAAGAAACGAGATAGACAAAGTGCACATAGACACGGACTTCATGGCTGAGGAGAGAGTCATCAAGACCAATGACGATAAAACAAAAGAAGGATAAACAGAGAATTTCATCTCAGTCTAGATTGTTAGGGCTTCAGTGATTTTAAAGAAAGCTGGAAGTTGAAATGGAAGGGGAATGGGAGTTTGGCTTTCAGACGACTTAAAGAAGTTGCATATTAAACATAAAACTTGTACTCTAGAAATTTATAAGTTAGCATTAATTGGTTGTATTTAGAAAAATTTTGTATACAAAGAGCCCAAAATGTTTCTCAACCTTCATATAAAACCGATTTTAACTCTTGATATATATTGGGCCTGGGCTCAAACTTAAGAACTTTACGACTGAATTACTGATGATGTGTGTGGCCCAATAAATAAGACTGGCCCAATAAGATTTCTAAATTCTAATTATTGTTAAGGCTATATTTGGCAAAATTAAGCTAGCTAATAAGTTAGTCCATTCAAACATGTACTATAAGCTAGCATTTTGAAACACTACTTTGACTAGCTTTTTTTAGTTTTTTCCAATTATGCTCTTATTAATATTGATTATTAAATTCAAAGATACCCTTTTTGGTCATTTTACATACTCATAAATTAGTTTTTGCCAAACATAATTTGTTCATAAGCTAGCTTATCAGCTAGTTTGCCAAACATAGCCTAATTGTCTAATGTCTATAGAAAAAAATTTCAACTTCATTTGTCCTTGTGGTTTATGGTTTATTACAGAATCAATCCCTCAACTTTCATTTAAATCAACAAAAAGAATTTTTAAGCTTTGTATTATGTTCTGGATTTGGTCTTTTATCCTAGCAGTCATCCTCATCGGTCATCTCCTTTAGCTAATAGGGTAAAATGATCATTTTTTCCATATTTCACCTTTATCTAATTAGTTTTTCTTTTCTTTAATTTTACCTTCTTTAACCGTTAAGAATACAAATAAACCTTAATACTTACAAAAATCACATCATAATTCAATCCTAAATCACATTAGTTTAAAAACATCAAGAGCAAAACAATCTAAAATAAGTGGAATTTCAACGACATGACTGTTGGAGACACATGAGACACATATCTTATATAGAACCAAATATAAAAATTATCGACCTCGATCTAATAAAAGAGTTAACCATTTTTGTGTAAAATGTATAAGTTTACTTTGTTAAACAAGCATTGAGCATGAACTCAAATATTCAAAAAAGTACCCGAGCTCAAACCCTAGTTTAGAAAAGTTAATCAAACTTGAGTTTTGTTTATTTTTTGTTTATACCCCTAAGCTCAATTAATTCCTGCGTTATCGTTATTTTGAATCTTATTTATTTTATTTAGTTATAGTAAACATCTTAATTTGATGAATGATAGTTTTTTCTTATACTTTTTCATTTGGTACCAATCATACCTATATGTTGACAGTTAAGCTACAAAACCAATATAAAAATTGCTTTTCAATCAAAATCAAAGGGACCAATTTTTGAATTTAACACTTAGTCTCCAAAATTGACCTTACTTTCATTGAACTAGGGAATGAGCACACACGCAACGCCAAACTCTTCATATGTTAGTCAAATTTAAACAGGCAACACTTCAAGATTCAACTCAAGAAACACTTAATTAAATATCAATAGTTCACATGGGAACTATGTAAAAATTTTATGTAACATGGTTAATTCATAATTTTATGTAAAAATTTTAAAATTGTTTATATATAATGAATTTAGTAACATGGGGACTCAAGAAGGTCACACTTGCTTGTCATAAATTGATTGTCATTGGTCAATTTAGAATTTTATGTAAATTGATTGTTGTTGGTTGCTGAGTGGATTTATCAAAATTACAACATTATCAGAAGACGATAGATCAAGATTTTGATTTTTTCTAAGCAACTTGGTGCTTCTTTGTTTGCCATCAAGTTAATAGGTTGCTCGATATTTATTGTGAAATACATCCGAAATATATAAGCCACTTGTTAGGAGTGGGCAAACTTGGTTTAGATCGATAAAGTCAATGAACCATAACCATTTAATTTTTGTTCAATACATGACATGAAAAGGGTTAAAAAAAATATTTCAAATGTGCAAATGCCAATATTTAAGTTTACTATTTACACATTAAAATGAACCTAACTAGTTATTAAGAGCCCGGCTTCGTGCCGGGTTATAAAATTGTGATAAATTTTATTTTAAGTAGTAAAATAAATTTATATGGATTTATATGATGAAATTCATGTATTGTGTTGTGAATTTAAATATATGCTTACAATCAAAAAGAGATATATGGTGTAATTGATGTCTATTCTACGTGACTGATAGCATGCAGATAATATGTGTGTGTGTGTGGGGGTGGGAATATTAATTTTAAGTATGTATTTATAAATAGTTTAATGAAATTACTTGATTACTTTTATTAAAGTTATAATAGTTTACAATTAACCAATAAAATAAAATGTCGTAATAAAATAAATAAATAAAGTAAAAGCAACAAAATGTGAATTACGTAGTTTGAGAATAAAAAATATAAAGAATATATATACTATAAAGACTAAATATGTAATTTAACCAAACATTTTTTTAGATTAGTTGACCAACTTAATTTAACAAAGTTGGATGAAGGAATGAAAATGGAATAAGAAAATACATAAGAATGAAAAAGAAAACAGTTTTTAAAGATCAATGACTAAAAACACATAAATATCAAATTATAAGGACCAAAGTTGTACTTTACTACTTTATTGCATAAGTTTATTATTCATTTCCATAGAAATTGATAAGGACCAAAGTTGTATTTTATTGCATAAGTTTACTATTCATTTCCATAGAAATTGATATAAGAGGGACTAAAGTTGTACTTTATTGCATAAGTTTACTATTCATTTTCAAAGAAATTGATATAAGAGGGACCAAAGTTGTACTTTATTGCATAAGTTTACTATTCATTTCCAATGAAAATTGATATAAGGGATAATACAGGGGAAACCACTTTAGATTGATCTTGGTTTGGAAATTCCTATTTTTTATATTTTTTATTATCTCTTACTTATCAATACCAACTAAATGCATGTTCTTTTTTTTCAAGTTGTCACAAAGATTACAACCTCCTTTCTTAAGTTTTAAGCTTAATTATATTGTTTTCTACTTTTCTTCTTAGCAATCACTATTTGAAATTCCAATGACCCGTAGATATCACCCTCTAAGGCTCTCCCATCATACCTATTCATGATCATCAAGAGAGGTAAATAAGTACATGTATCCCATTGGCAGAGGAACGATGCTTAAGCTCGAACCTAAGACCTTACACATATGAATTACACTCACACCTCTACTATTGGAATAGATTCAATCAGACAGATGTTCATTGGGGTGGAACCAAATTGAATAGATGAAAACCAAAAAGAATCAAACTAATCCGAAGTGATTCATTATGGTTCATTTAAGCTTAGCATCAACTTCAATCCAAAACCACACCAATAACCAAGTACATTAATTTGTTTGTCTTAATATCAAATAATCATAAATCTAAAATAAAGTCATTTCAACTTTAGAAATTAAAGTGAAATAAAGGCTTGCTTTCAATTTTAAACTGAAATGAATTGAAAACGGATGGTTAAATTAAACACATTTTTTCATGTTTGAAGAAAAAAACGTTTCCCTTTTTCTTTCAAATGCTTAACTTTATGAAAAAATAAAACATCATGATCTGTTTATATATAAAATAGTTATAACACGTCCAATATATTTTTAAAATGAAGAAATTTGAGATTTTAGACAAATTTTTGTCTCCGCTAGTACTTTAAAATAGAAAAAATATAAAAGATTGTTTGAAATATGTCAATTTTGAAGATTTCCTAAAGAATGATGACCATATACAATATTTATGATATTCCACCATTAAAAATATTTATATTAAATTTTACTAGATAAACAATTTTTTTACATGTATTAGTATTATAATAGTAGGGGATACTACACCAAAATGTATCAACTATCCCCAAAAATCTATTGTGTGTATCAACCTACCAAAAATGTTTTTTAATGTATCAAACTTTATTTTTTCTTCTATTGTGTTACAAAATGACTTGTAATTTTGGTAAACTGATACACACAATAGAAGAAAAAATAAAGTTTGATACATTAAAAAATGTTTGATACATTAAAAAACATTTTTGGTAGTTGGATACACACAATAGATTTTTGGGGATAGTTTAATACATTTCGGAGAACTATCCCCTATAATAATATAACTAATATTACGAATAATAATCTTCAAAATAAATAATATATTGGAGCTGAATGTGATTTTCTTTTTTCAATTTTACTTTTAGTCATCCATTTAAGATGAAAAGTGAGAAATTCTGACACCCATCATTTTCGAGTGAGTATGACATCAAGAAATGCCAAGCCTCTAGTTGTACGAGGGATAGGGAGTAGACGGGAATAAGATGTACCACCAATTGGGGAAAGAGACAAAAGAACAAAAATTAACGAACTTGTTTTTTTTAACGACAACAAACACACACTAAACCTACTCTTAATTCTACACCAACGTTCACGACAGGACTCGAGCCCACAACCACATGAGAGGGGAGAACCTTACCAAACACCAAACGTTGTTGGGCTACAAGCCCTTCGGCTAAAGAACTTGTTTTAATTGTTCTTAGGGCCTGCTTGGGAGCGTGTTTGAAACAACTTATTTGCTTCTTGGCAACGTGATAAACTATTTTGGGGTGTGTTGGGATTGCGTTCTTCAAATTTGCTTATCACTTATTCATAAACGTGAAAAGGGGTATTGAGAAGTCAGAGAGGAGTGACTTCTTGGCTAACGGAGGTCTAATTCTTCTGATTTGGGCGTCGATTTCAATCAGTTGGGCGTCATTTTCACTCGGTTAACCGCCGATTTCACCGATTTGGGCGTCGATTTCATCAATTTGGACGTCGTTTTCACCTGTTTAGGCGTTGACTAGTAAGATTTCTCACCGTTTGACACATTAACTTCTTACGGTTTCGATTTGGTAACGATTTGGATCAATTTAGGGCTTCTGATTTAGGGTTTTCTGATTTGTGATCGATTTAGGTGAGCGATAGGGTTTCTTTTGACTGAAACATATCGATTTGGTTTGGACTTTGGTTCGGATTTTGGTTTCACTAATTAGGGTTTGCGATTTAGGTTCACTGATTTGGGAATTCGATTTTGTTAGGCAAATAAATTAATCCAAACAGTTTTAAGATATCTCATTTTTCCCACCAAATAAGTTGAAAAATACTTTTACCAAAAGATGCTTATCAACCTAGATAAGCACTCTCAAACAGACCCTTACTATCTATCTAGAGTAAATTACATATTTGGTCCTTATGGTTTACAATATAGTGCATTGTTACCAAATGAGTGTTAGCCTAGTGGTAAGGCTTGGGCACTACATAGTCGTGAACCCGAGTTCGAGCCCTGGGGGACGCACTTTGAAGGTACAGGGGCTTCGACCCTGGGCTGCATGCTTTAGCAGTCGGGCTTCGGCCCAAAATTGCCGAGGATTAGTCTGGGCCCAATGTGGTCTGGGATACCTCTTCCAAAAAAAATATATAGTGCATTGTTGGTCCCTATTTTGAAATAATTATGGAAAAGGTCCATGTGGTTTACATTATACTGCACTGTTGGTCCCTAACCCTAACTCCGTGTGAAATCAGTCTGTTAAGCATAGGGACCAGTAGTGCAATATAGTGTAAACCACAGGGACCAACAATGCAATAAAGTGTAATACATAGGGACTAATAGTGCAATACAATGTAAACCACAAAAACCTTTTCCATAATTATTTCAAAATAGGAACCAACAGTGCAATATAGTATAAATCATAGGGACCAAACATGTGACTTACTCATCTATCTATAATGACGAGTCTTGTGAACTATAATTGTCAAAGAATATTTATAAATATTTGAGTAAATTACATATTTGGTCCCTGTGGTTTGGTGTTTTTAACACTCTGGGTCCATTTTGAAAATAATTATGGATTTGGTACTTATGGTTTACATTTTATAACGTGTTGGGTCCCTAACCTTTAACTCCGTTTAAAATTTCTGTTAAATTAATTAAACACAAGAGTATTTTAGTCATTTTCTTCATAAACACCAAGAGAGGCCAAATTGCAATAAAAATTAATATCATCTTCATCTTCCTAACCACGCCTCCATAACTTGTATGCCCTTACCGCCTAAAACCTCCCCCGGCGCTGCATATCGACGCGTCCTCCCTCCGGCCCGTCACCGTCTTCACCACGGTCTACACCTCCATCACCGTCTACACCTCCATCGACCACCTCCGCCACCGTCTACACCTCCGCCACCCCTATCGATTCTAATTGAAGGACTAACGATTCTCATTCGAGTTTTCCAGATCTCACCACCGTCCAGATCGGCAGATCCCACGACGAACGTCTTCGGTTGAAAGATACAAACTCAGATCCAGATTCCGACCGGACCTGCAACTCCGGCCGTTCTCCTCCACCACCCACCGTCTTCACCACTGAAAAATGGGAAAGTGAACGAGGTCGATGGAGGTAGAAAATGGGTACGAGGTCGATGGGGTTGAGCTTCACTGTCTTCATTTCATACCTGCAAAAATTCAAACCCATTTTGCAATTTTTTGTGGAATCTACGGATTTAAATAGCTTCTAACAAACAAATTTGTTTTGATTTCGATTAGGATTTTGATAACCTTTTGATTTGATTAGAGTTTTGAACAGAGGATTTTGTTTTTGCATAGATTTGTTTGTGGTTGGATGTCGCCGAAAAATGCAAGAGGTTGGAGGCGCCTGTGGTTATGGTGGTTTGGCTAACTGAGAAAGATGAAGTGGTGTACTACTAGCTAGGGTAGGAAGAAGGACATTAGTAAAGTACATGTATGGTCCCTAGTGTTTTAATATAAAACAAAAGAGATATAAAATGAGTCAAATGACCAAAGTACTCTTGTGCTTAACTAACTTAACATAAATTTTAAACGGAGTTAAAGGTCAAAGACCCAACACGTTATAAATTGTAAACCATAAGTACCAAATCCAAAAAAAATTTCAAAATGGACTCAAAGTGTTAAAAACACCAAACCATAGAGACCAAATATGTAATTTACTCTAAATATTTATTAGAATAGCAATTAAAAAAATTATCATTATTTCTTCTTAAAATTTCCTGTGGTAGTCCATTTCATCAAACACCCCCACATGTTTCCAGCATGTGGTTGCATCATAAGAAATTAAAATAAATCATGTGAATCATACCAAATTATCTAGGTACCATTAATGCAATTGAAGTTTTTTCCATAAAATACATACTTTTATTTTATTTTAATAGAAAATTGCTTTAAAAAAAAAACAACTTTGATTTGATTGTTACTTCAGTAAGCAACTTTTGTAACCTGCATCTTATTGCTTCAATAAATTTATAAAGGGATTACTTCTTCAAAATGTATCCAACTATCCCCAATATACTATTGTGTGTATCAACCTAAAAAAAATTTCTTTTGTATATATCAAACTTTATTTTTGAGTCTATTATGTGTATTTTTGAGTCTATTATGTGTATCCAACTATCCCCCAATATACTATTGTGTGTATCAAAAATACATACAATAGACTAAAAAATAAAGTTTGATATATACACAAGAAATTTTTTTAGGTGGATACATACAATAGTATATTAGGGATAGTTGGATACATTTTGAAGAAGTAATCTCATTTATAAATATTTAAGGGTTTTAGTTACCTAATCAATGGAAAGAAATTGAAATCTTCTTCTACATGCTTTGATATTTTTAGACTTGATGGATCCAATCGATCGGTCATCGTATACACTAATCATACGTATGGTTACAATTACATGCCATTGTCTAATTAAAAAAAATGAGAAATACTGTAAAAATTCAGAGCTTCATCTCCGTAAATTTGGAGGGTAAGCCCATGAAGAAAATAAAAGGAAGGTCAAAGTGTCACACGATAGAGGAAGATATGGTGGATAAAATTGTAAATGAAACGAACGTTTAGCGAACCGTTACTAGACTTAGGATCAGGTGAGACCAAGCTGTTACCGTGAGACCCCGTAAGACCAATACCTAATGTATGAAACTTCACAGAAAAACACCGTGAATGTACATAAAACTCGAATACGCAGACCTAAAAATCACTTTCGATGCAAAAAAATATCGAAAACAAGCTAAAAAACGAAACCTTCACAGCTCAAGTTCTGTGAAGGTTACATATATATAATGCGAACCTTCACAAAAAAACTGCTGTGAAGGTTTCGTTTTTTAACCTATTTTTGGAAAAAAAATTCCGATAGTGTTTTTTAGTAGGACTATCTTCACCATAATGTATCCAACTTTACCCAAATTCCTATTGTATGTATCGAACTTTAAAATGTGCTATTGTGTGCACTAAAGTTTTATAATGTGTTATTCTATGTAATATTTTACCTGGTTACCTGCTGATGATGACGTGTAACAAGTTGCTGCATACGTGGCATTTGACTTTTGTTGACCATGAGATATTTGACTTTTGTTCATCTTCTTCATTTAAGAAATGTGACTTTTGTTCATCTTTTTCATTTGTTGACTCTGAGAAATGATACCCATTTGACCCTGATGATGGTTTTTTCCAACATAAAACCAAATCCAGTTGGGAGTGATCTGATGACCTTTTGCTATGAGAAAAGAAAATTTAGAAACATGAGAAGAACTTACATTGTCCCTTTGCTATTAAGATGTAACATCCCGCTTACCTCAACAACAATATTGTCCGCTTTGCCCCACCGGCTCACGGCTTTGTTTCTGGCGACCTGGTGAGGACTTCCCAGGAGGTCACCCATCCTGGTACGACTCCCACCCTAGCACGCTTAACTGCAGCGTTCCCAGAACCTGCCGTGCATTAGGCCCCAAAACGCGTTGTTGTTAGGAAGGCCAAAATATTACTTATAACACCCAGCATCACTCCTGTCCACGGCCGATATGGGATACGCCTAAGGTGTTACATAAGCTCTACAATGTAAAAAACCCAGTTGTGTTCATCTTCTTTATGTATAACTAGAAAGATCTAATTTGGGGGGGAAATTAAACCCTAAATGGAAATCCATTTTATTTGTATGAACCCTAAATCCTAAATGGTAAGAAACCCAGAACCAAAAATCGACCTAGAAACGTTATCAGACGACAAGAATCTGGACGACGAAGGGAGGGGGACTCGCCGGAGTTTTAGCGTTATCAGAAGAGAAATCTCGCCGGAGTTTTAGCGTTCAACAGAAACCTATTTGGGAGGGGGACTCGTCGGAGTTTCAGCTTTATTGGAAGAGAAATCTCGCCGGAGTTTTAGCGTTCAACAGAAACCTATTTGGGAGGGGGACTCGCCGGAGTTTCAGCTTTATTGGAAGAGAAATCTCGCCGGAGTTTTATCGTTCAGCAAAAACCGATTTGGGAGGGGGACTCGCCGGAGTTTTAGCAACGAAGGGAGGGGGCCTTGTCGGAGTTTTAGCGTTATCAGAAGAGAAATGTTGCTGTTGGCGGTGTCTCTCCGATGTGATAGAAACCGATTTGGGGATGAAATATGTCTGTGGTTTTGCAAAGGGAAAAATCTATATTTTATTGGTTATTAATAAATGGAGAAGAAGATGATGACATGGCACCACATGGCAGTGATGTGGAATCTACGTGGAGATGACATGGCGTCTAAATAAGTATTTTTAAAATGGGGTGACCGGTTAAGGGTTTAACCGGTAAACCATAACACACAATAAATCATTTTTTAAACTTTAATACATGCAATAACATTTTTTTAAGTTCGATACATACAATAGGAATTTGGGTAAAATTGGATACATTATGGTGAAGATAGTCCTTTTTAGTATGTTTTAACGATGAATGTTCAATTTTTTCTACCTTCACAAATGTTTTGATGTGAAGTTTCAAATAAAATATGTTGGTCTTACCGGTCTCACCAAAAATGCTTCGTCTCACCAGAACTTAACTAACGGTTCGTATGCATGTTCATCCATATGTTTATTTAATAAATGAACGAAAATGAACAATGGTTTTATTTGTGAATGTTCGTTTGTTTTTGTTTATGTTTGCTTTTATAGTTATGTATATTATGACAATAATATGTAAAATCATTAATTTAAGAGTAAACTACAATTTTGGTTCTTGTTGTTTACATGAATCTAAAAGTGGTCCATAGATTTCAATAGTTTCGCCCTATTTTTTACTTAAATGGTTCATAGTCATTAACTCCATTAAGTATCTCCTTTTAAGTAAGTGGTATTTATGTTTTTTTTGGCTTTACTCAATGGACCAAAATTGTAGTTTATGTGATTTCTTTACTCTGAAAACCAAAAAAGATAAGAAAAAAGGGATAAAAAGACATAAATGTTCCTTACTTAACATAGATATTTAACAAAGTTAGGGACTAGGGACCATTTTTGAAGCAAAATGTAAATAGGAGGGACAATAGTTATAGTTATTGAAGTCTGACCATTTTCAAAGATTCATATAAGCATTAAGCAACATGGACCAAAATTGTAGAGTGCTCTTAATTAAAAAAAAAATAGATTTTTTTAATCTATCCGAAGTTTCATTTTGTTATGTTATGTGTTGAGGAGCGAAATGATGACTAATTGTTGTTTTTGTTTATTTGTATACGTTCATTTATAATTGTTTAACATCTTAATGAACAAACATGAACAAACACAATTCTCCTAACAAATAAATATGAACATAAAATTCTATTTGTTTGCCATTCATGTTCTTTTGTTTATTTGGTTAAGTTAAACGAATGAGCACGAACAAACCGTTGTTCATGTTGTCCCAAATCTCAACGAGAACTTAATGTGTTTTTTTGACAGTTTGGGATCATTGAGGGACTTAAGATGGAGTTTTCCTATTTCCAAGTTTAAATTAATACTAGTGGCCCGCACCGCGCGTTGCGCGGTGTTCAGAAAATAACATAAAATATTGTTTGTTAGTTATATTTAATAAGTTTCATTCGTTTATTCTATGTAAATACGTCTTTGTTTATATGATATACATTTTGGATTAGATATACTCTACCATCAATCATCCTATCAATTATGTAATTTGTGTTATTTTTGGCATAACTGAATGATATTGTCTAAATAAATCAATGGCAAATGACAATAAACATGTTTGTCGTTTGAGTGATTATATACTTGATATAGATTGGATTAGCTTATAGATTACTACTAAATGGAATACTATTCGATCACAAAAATAAGAATAACATTGAAATTGTAAGTAGTGATTTGAAAGACTTAAAAAACGAAATGAAACTATATGGCATAAAGTCCGCTTTCAATAATCCAACTGAATACCACAATTGAAATGTGCAACTTGCATTATAATTTAACTTCAATGTTCTGCATCTGAAAGCAAAAATATTGATTATATGTTATTTCGGCACCGCGGTTTGCGCGGTGGTATTATTTTTTATTTTAAAAAGTATTGTTAAGCTTAAATAAAATATTGAAGTTAATTTGGCCGATAATCATGTATTAAGTATTAAAAATAATGAGTATCAATATTCAATTTTATATGAATCCACCTTATCATCCTTAATTTGGTTTTCATTATATATAATTAATAAGTTATAACTAAAACTTAGAAAACAAATATATGATTCCGTCGATTATAATCATGACGTTTATTATGCAAATTGTTTTGTGAGAAAGATTTCATACAAATGTGAGATATTTTTTTTATTTTGTTTATAATTATTGTAATGTACTCGTTTTGCAACTTTAGGGAAAAAAACTTCTTGAAACCCCTTTTTGACCTGTGTTGCATGAAAAAAAAAACATTAGTTGTCAATATTGTGATCACTCGACAGCAATTGTTAATTTTTCATTTGACATGTTTGAGTTTTTTCGATCTTTTTATGATTGTTTCATTATATTTTGGTTAGTCCATAAAATTCATGAAAAGAAGACGGTTTTATTAAATTTATGTAAATAAAATTATTATATTTATTCAAATTTAACTTACATATTTAGTTTGATTTAATCTAAATTAATAACAGAGTATGAAATCTTTTATACACGTTAATCTTTGTAATAAGGTGTTTTTTTATTTAATATATTGATTCTTCTAATTCAAGTTTTATATATTGTTTTCATAGTTTTTTATGCATATTATTATATTGACTCTATTTTTATTATATATTATTATAGTAGTTTTATATTTTATGTAATAATTTTAATTATATAGATATTGATTTACTTTAATTATGTTTTTGACCGATACTAAATATAATAAATATATTATATATTTAGAAGACTATCTTTTTATTAATTAGCATAACATTTAAATTGATTGGTCATTTTTATTAGTTTTATATATTGATTTCAGTTTTTTATATTAATTTTAATAATTAAGTGATATATATATATATAGACTTTCTCTCTCTCTCTCTCTCTCTCTCTCTCTCTCTCTTCATATATATATATATATATATATATATATATATCTTTTAACAATTGTTGCAATCAATTTTCATATTCATTTGCTTATTTATATTAATTATAGCAAATTTATTATTATAATATTACTAAGTAAATATAAATTACATGTAATAATATTTAAGTGTCGTGTAAATAACAAAAATACTTATTCTAATAGTATTTTAAATAATTAGTAAAACAAAAACTTTGAAAGATATAAAAGACTGAGATTAAAAAAAGAACTTTAAATCTCAATCAAAGTCTAAAAGAATGTATATCCGGATTAATATTTTCCAAAAAAAAATAACCATCAAAGATTACTTGTTAAAGTTATATTATATATTTATCATCTTATTTCGTTGCTAAGAATACACCTTCAGTTCTGTTGGTAAAAACTTATGAAACACATAGAAGAAGGAAATAGAAAATATAAATATAAAATACCAACAAAACTAAGAAATGAATGATATTCAAATTATTATCCTCACAACAAACTAAAAACAATTTTGTTGAAAATAAATTTTTGTGGAATGAATAGCAAATCAAGTGATGAAGAAGGAGAAAAATAGGTTATTTGAAAAACATTTTTTTTATAAATAAGAATTTGTGAAATATTGTAAGCAGATCAAACAATGGAGAGTGACAACATGAAAAACGATCATGTTGAAGAAAAACATGTTGTGATAAGGAGAGATAAAAGTAAATTTAGTAATAGTCAAATTATGAGAAAGAAAAATGAGTAGATGAAATCTATGAAGGTTTTATTTTCAAGAATAAAGATAAAAATGTTAGAAAGTTAAAAGTCTTAGAATTACCAAAATAGTTATGTCATAATAAACTTTATGTTTTTGATATAGATATGGAAAACTAATTAACTTATCAAGTAAATAAAAAATAGAAAAACGAAAGGTAATGAAGGTTAAGATATATTATTAACAAATTAAATTAAGAAACACAAATATATCATCTACTAAAAAGCCATAAAATCATACTTTAGAACACCATTTTAGGGATAAAAACAAAAATAATAAATTGAATAAAAAACACAAATAACCCATCTCCTAAAAAGCCCATAAAAATGATACTTTAGTATTTGATTGTTACTATTAGAAGTGAAACATTGTCTTAAGATATATTATTAACAAATTGAATTAAGAAACACAAATAAATCATCTACTAAAAAGCCACAAAAATCATACTTTAGAACCATTTTAGGGATAAAAACAAAAATAATAAATTGAATTAAAAAACACAAATAACCCATCTCCTAAAAAGCCCATAAAAATCATACTTTAGTATTTGATTGTTACTATTAGAAGTGAAACATTGTCAAGCAAAAAACAAATTTTGAATAAAACACATGCATAAACATCAAAAACAATATATAATTTGTAGAAAACATGAAACAAAATATAAAACTTATTACCTAAAAAATGTGTAGAAGAAAGACTTGAACAATTTGATGGATATGTTTGATGTAAGTAGTTGGTATATATATATATAGTGTAACATGTATTTAATGATTTATGGATGGTAAATGAAAAGTTTGAAGGAAAAATGAAAAGATGGATAACTTATGTATGACATAATGACTCTAATAATGAATGACATTATTATATTAATTAAAAATATTAAAAATACAAAAAAATACAAAATTTGAGAAAAAAGATAAATATGATTCATGGTTTTTAAAGATGCCACCTAGGATCTCCAACATCCTACTTTTATATATATATAGATTTGTGTATATTTATTTTTCTTTAACTATGGTCTATATTTGGTTAGGTTTTATCTTCCTAGTTATAGCTACCTAGTATTGGGCTGTAAATGTTTTGTTTTGTGTATGTTAATTGTTAAGTTTTGACATTGAAGTTAAGAGATGTCTTTTAAAACGAGTTTTTGGAGTATTCATGATTTGGATGAGAGTTTGGTAATTCAATCATATTAATTCATAATTACATGATATACTTAAAGAAAAATCAAATGTACTTATAAAACCTGTTTTTGAAGACTTTTCTTAACTTCAATATCGATACTTAAAATTATCATTCAGAACATTTATAACCTAATATTATAACTCCGATCACGAGGATAATTCCTAACTAAAGATAGATCTTAAATATAAACGACAAAAGATTACATTTAGATCAATGAAAATAAATCTAAATAAAGACTAATTTAAACTTAGGAATGCATAAAACGTCATCTTATCCTTCAATAATTGCAAGTGACTAAAAAGCACCGTAGAGCATCTCCAACAAATTCTTTAAAATGGAGATGTGAAAAGTCATAATCGTCAACAAAAAAAAAAGTTACTTTCCTCTCTAACATATTCTCTATTTTAAAAATTAAATAATTGATTATATTAATAAAATATTCAATATCAGTAATAAAATATTATTTTTCTCTCATAAATATTTAAAATCTATCATTAAAATGATAAGAAGTCATTTATCTCTTACACGCTTATTTTTTGGAGACATTTTCAAATTTGAATTTTTTTCTTCATACTTTTTTCATTTTAAAAAACAATTTAAGAATCTCTTGAAGAAAAAAAACCCCTTAAAATTTTGCATAAGCTATTTACGATGCTCAGGTCATCAATTCTCAAAGTATGACGCTTCTTTACATCACAAAATTTTAAATAAACAAAATAGAAATTAACCCAAATCAACATGACCGTATTTAATAATCCATATAAAAAAATTAAAGAAAACGTCAATTATTTGCACATATACCTGACTTAGGTTTAAGTGAGATAAAATTGTTTTCATGAGAATGGTAAGACCAACATTTTTTATATAAAATTTCACAGCACTGTGAAGTTAAAAAAATCGAACATTCATCGTAAAAACACTGTAAATGTTACGTTCACGGTTTTTTTGATGTGAAGATTCGATTTTTTTTCCCTTCAAAGTTTTTTGAGGTGTGAAAGTTTTGTTTTTTACCTTGTTTTGAATTTTTTTTCTTCGATAGTGTTTTTTTAGCATGCTTTTATGATAAATGTTTGAATTTTTTTAATCTTCACAGTGTTATCAGTTTCACAAAAATAGTTTGATCTCACGTAAACTTAATCCATATACCTATTTTGACACGTTAAGTAAATGAATTAATTAGACATATGATTCTTTAATGGAAAAACGTTATAAATGAGGTTCATAATAAATAACAACTTGCAAGACTAACATGAAAAGTCTAAATGTTGTTGGCTACTACAAAAACCATTTCCCATCAAAGTTTGAATTTTTGTCAAGGTGAACTCGAAATTATAGTGGTAAAAAAATCGTCAATTGATTAAATAATTGTTTGAGATTTAAATAAATCCTTTCCTGCTAGTTTTTAATAAATCCAGATTTAAATAAATCCTTTCCTGCTAGTTTTTAATAAATCCTTTCCTGCTGCCGTTCAAAAAAAAAAATAATTGTTTGAGATTTAAGACATTTAACATTTATGTAATAATTTCATTAAAATATAACTTGAAAAAGTCAAAATTACTAAAAGAAGATTTTCTTTTAACTCCATTGGATATTTTATTCTAACAACTATGACATTAATTATATTATTAAAATATTTAATATATCTTCAAAACATTATATAAGATGTAGATTTTGATAGTTTTTGTTTTAAGTTTAACAATTTTACAATACCTTCTACAAAATGGAAAATGTAAGATCAATTTGGTGAAATTCTCCAAACATGATTACTTAGGCACGAACTTTTTTATCTTTTTTTATCCTTTTTCTATCATAAAAATCAAAAGCAGAATTTTTTAGCCGACATAGTACTCCTTATCCAATCAAGACATAGTACTCCCTATCCAATCAAGACTGATATTGATGAAACTTGTACGTGACAAAACTAAAAGCATCAATGTCTCTTTGGTCGAATTCGACATGCACCTTAGGATTACATTGTTGTTGTATTTTTATAAAAGGATGAATATCATACCATATTTGGCTTGATGTTATCGGGTAACCCAAGTTTTTAAAGATTAAGGGTTTCAATAATCACCAAAGGTGAAATGTGTATAGGTTTCATTTGTTGAGAAATATTGAATTTAAATATTCAACTTCAACATATTTTATGTTTTATAGATTTTATTATTAATTATATTATTTAAATATTAAATAATTTTATGATTTCAATAAACTCTTTAATTAATTTGATGTAAAGTAATATTAATTCAACCTAAATTATTAGTAGAATTAATAAAAAACCCCTATTGTTCTTTTTATCTTTTTAAAGTTTTAAAAACTTGATATTAAAAGTTTCTTCATTATTTTGTATTTTAGAAAAAACTAAAAAAAATTGTTAAAACTTTATAGAGAATAAAACGTTAGTTTTCTTTGTTTTACAAAAATTGTTAGAGATGCGGTGCGAGAATAAAATCAAGGGAGTTATTACATGTAGGGATGTTAACGAGCTGAGCCGAGTCGAGTAGTAGGTTAATCGAGTCGAGCTCAAAAAATAATGTTGGGCTCGAGCACGACTCGAGCTCGATTAACTTTTTCAATGTAGGGCTCGAGCTCGAGCTCGAATATTTTTTTAGTTATTGGGCTCGAGCTCGAAGCTCGTTTGTAGGTTCGAACTCGCGATCGATTAACTCGTTTATCAACTTGAGCTCGATAATTTTTGTATTTTTATACTATTTGTTATTAAATATATGAAAATGTTTAGGTCGAACAAATTTATGCTTGAATGGCTCGGCTCGACTCGAACGAGTCGAGTCGAACATTGGTGTTATAAGGCTCGGCTCGTTAAGTTAAACGAGCTCGACTTTATGTTCGAGATCGACTCGAGCTCGAGTATTATTAAGCTCGAGCTCGAGATAAACGAGCTCGAGCTCGAGTAGCTCGTTAAAAGCTCGACTCGCTAACACCCCTAATTATATGTATCATTTTACTAAGCATGTGAATGCATTGGGATTGTAAAAAGTGGTATTTGATGTTGATGTATGTGTGTGAAACAAGTTCATTTTTTTAAATGTAGATAGCAAATTAAAGGATGTATTTAGCTCGCCCAAAAACAAACATTTTAACATATTGCAATGATTTTCTCGAAAGAATATAATAAACATTTAAGAAGAAAAACAACAAACTGAAAAAAACCAAAAATGCAATTTTTACTTTAAAGTCTAAAGAATAATAAAACATTATGAAAGAATAAGATACTCCAATAATAAAATAAAGGGAGAATTTCTTCTATATCCTTGTAAAACTCTTAAATTACTTCTATATCCTTAGAAACTTTTAAATTACTTCTATATCCTCTCAAACTCTTTAAAATATCATCTATATCCAAATCTCTATTTTAATCATTTTTAAATTATTTAAATATTAACAATTATTATTATCAATTTAACTATTTATAAAGTTCCCGTGTTGCCCTTTAATCATCCATATCTAAATAAAATTAATTATGTTTTTTTTAAGAAACTAAGAAATCAAAGAACAAAAAGAAAAACAAACCAAGTTTAACTCTAAATCAAACTGATACTTAATTAGCTAAATCAAAAACATATTCAATAACCTAAATCAATCCCAAATTTTAAAAAACCTAAATCAGACCTAGCAATCAAGAAATCTTCAATTGATGGGTTCTTCTTCTAAAAAACATTGGGTCCTTCTTCTAAAGAACATCAAGAAAGATCTGACTTTGTGCTTAGATCCATCACCATCTTCTTCCAGAAATTTTCAATCTACCTGATGTCTTCGTTGGAAAATCTTCCAGATTCATCACCATCCGAGTTCTTCGTTCTGATGCATCACCATCTGAGTTCTTTGTTTTGATCCATCACCATTTGAGTTTTCCGTTCAGATGCATCACCATATGAGTTCTTCGTTCAGATCCATCCCCTCTACGTTCTTCGTTCAGATCCATCACCATTTGAGTTCTTCGTTCTCAGATCTGATTTCGATCGACTCTACACTTCGTTCTCCAGCACCGGTACCCCGTCTCCGGCGGCACATGGTCGTTTTTGCAGAGGGAGAGAGAGATAGAAAAAGCCACCAATTTATGGTTTTTGATTTATCATTTAGAGTTTTAATTAATGTTTTTGAAGAAGAATATGAAGAACATATTGTTTGAATCTTTTGATTTAGGGCTATTAAAGCTTTTGATTTAGGGTTTCTGAAGTGACTTTGTTGATACAGCAAGTTGAAGATGAGAAGACTATAAAAGTATATTATAATAAAAGTATATAATTCTTATATTATTAATTTAAGGGTATTATGGTAATTTTATAAGTAATTAATTTTGATAATATAATTATTAATATTTAAATGATTTAATAATTATTAAAATAAAAAGTTGGATATATATGATATTTTTAAGAGTTTGAGAGGACATAGAAGTAATTTAAAAGTTTCTAAGGACATAGAAGTAATTTAAGAGTTTTACAAGGATATAGAAGAAATTCTCCCTAAAATAGAAGAAATTCTCCCTAAAATAAAACAACTAGATAATATATTGTGTTGGTGAGCGATCTCTATAAAATAAAGGAAGAAAAAGAAAATTTTGATGATAAAGATACAAACACAGGCGGACACATGCACGTGGTGGCTTATAGCTTATTGCGTCTATCCCCAAAGTCAATCAGCCCTTCTTGACTCTTCCACTTAAATTAAGCCTTCCGTACAACTCTCCAAGCCTTTCGTACAACTCTTCTCTTCTCTCTCATGTCGACGCCGGCGGATATCACCGGAATCCGGCCACCGCCGGACTTGATCTCCGAACCACCGAAGCACGCCGAGTTCACCGGAAAAAAACAGCCGTTCTTCCATTCGTTACTCGCAATCGTAGTCTGGCTTGGCTCTGTACATCTTATCGCTTTTATCGTTCTCGCTTCGTTCTTCTTCCTTTCTGTTCATAGATTCTTTCTGTAAGTAGTTAGCTTATTAATCGTTAATAATCAAATGATTCATTGATTTCTAACGAATTTGTTGTTTAGAATTGAGAATTGAGAAAATGAGAAATGAGATTTGTTTTGATTTGTGAGATTTTTGTGGTTTTGACAGGGTGATAGGAATGCTTGTGATCTTAGTGGTGATTCCGATTAACGATCGGAGTAGATTGGGGAGGAGTTTAGGGAGGTTTGATGTTATTGTTGTTTTTTTTTTTTGTGATTTGATGTGTGATGATAGAAATGCATTTTTTTCAGATTGTTTTGTGTTCAGATTCAGATTCAGACCTAAATGATTATGATTGTTTGAAGTGTTTGTTTCTGAATTTCAGGTATATATGCAAGCATGCTGTTGGTTATTTTCCTGTTACTCTATATGTTGAGGATTATAAAGCCTTCAATCCTGATCAGGCTTATGGTAATTGAGTTCATTCATTATGGTTTTAATTTTGGTATAGTTTTGAATTATTGGTTGAGTTTGCAGCTTATATGATCAATATGTACATGTGAATTTTGTGGTGTAGTGTATTTTTTTTAATCTTTGGTTGGGAATTGATATGAATCCATGTGATATTTATTGGAGATAAGAGCATAAGTAATTGTTAACTTTGTGAAGTCCTTTTTATATGTCCAGTGGTTTTGAAATTTTAGATTTGTAGCAATTGGTAGTCTGGAACATCAATGATCATTTTGAGATTATAAAACCTAAATTAGTTGTGTTTATTACGTCTAAAACTCCTCCCTCCTCATTGATTGGTCTTTGTCATAGTTTATAAACCAAAACCCAAGCCTGATAGGCTTTATCCATATTTGGAAATAGGAACAAAGTGTGATACTATCATGTATAGACTGTAAAGATCATAACTTTAGTGACACTAGATCGACTTTTTCTATGGCAAAAATCAACGTCAAGTATAAAAAAATACTTTTGGGTGTTGAGATATGGAGAAATACCTTGGAATATAATTATTTTAATAAATGGAATACCGAGAGCTTAACTTTAGTGGTGTTGATAAACAACAAGAAGATGCAGTAAGCATGCTGGAACAACAACTACTTTGGAGTATGTCATTTGTTAATTTGGAATAAGTGTTACAATAGAAGGAACTGAGATATTGATGAAGATGCTTGTCATAGGCTAAAAGCATAGAGGTTGCATTAAGCCTCAGGAATCTAAAGTGACTTGAAAATTACCACTTAAAGTAATGGCAGTTGCCAACTGGGGCAAGCCCGGTTGGTAGAGGGGTCACCCTCTAGGAGTAGAAGTCCCGGGTTCAAACCCGGGCAAAGGCGTATTTAATCTAATTGAGATGTTTACTAACAACTAACCTGCCGTTCAAAAAAAAAGTAATGACAGTTTGTGCTGCTATGATTTATGAAACAGAATAGTAGCCACAAAAGATAACATATTAGTAAGATGAATGTTGTGAAAATGCCATGTTCTTTTTTACAATGTTACCGAGAATTAACTTGTTAGAATTGTTTCACCTAGTTTTTTTGATCTTGGGTGTAAGAATCTGCTTCATCTAAAGTAAATGGAAAATAATGAACACAAGGAGACTATTTCACAACAAGAATGTGTGCCTTAGTCAGGATAATGATAGAATGCTGTTGTAATCTGCTTTAAGGTTATTATTTTCGTGTCTTCAGTAACAGAATGTAATACAGAGATTACATAGTCTTGGAGCTGTGTTATTTGCATTTCTTGATATATTACATTTTCTTAGTTTTCTTGTAGGCTATGATAAATCGTGTTAGATTGGACAACATGGCATGTTGTCATAGTGTAGTGGATCTATTGATCAAGGGCATCCATGGCCATAAATGAGCCATTAAATGACATCTGTAGGTTGATCATGCTGATAGCCTTCAATATCTTGAGCATGACCCTTAAACAAGAAAAAGCCAGGAGTAAATTCCCAGAATTATATGTATGGCGGATTAGAGGAAAAATTGAGCACCATATGCACCTTGACACATGACATTTCAATGGTTCAATTTAGTATCTGTTTTTTTCCTTCTTGAAAGCATTATGTAACTATATCAAACTAATATTCACTCTGTCCCCAAAAATGCACGTTTAATGAAACTGCTTGAAGGTTGATCAAATGTCTAAGTTGCCTTTAACAAGGACAAAATAAAGAAAATCTTGAATTACATTCAAAGTTGCTAACTACTAAGTGGTGAAAAAGTAAAGTACTAAAACTTCCCAAAAAGGAAGACGTATGATGTTTGCTTTGTGAAAATTACAACTGATAGTTATCCATGGTAGTAATATAACTAATGATCGATGCAGTTTTTGGGTATGAGCCCCATTCAGTCTGGCCGATAGGAGTTGTGGCACTGGCAGATCTTACTGGTTTTATGCCTCTTTCCAAAATAAAAGTCCTTGCCAGTACTGCTGTAAGGTTTTCTCCTTTGATACTTTAAGAGCTCAAAATATTTAGATGTTTCTCAACTGTCACATCTTATATATCAAAATTAACGATAACACAGGTGTTCTATACACCATTCTTGAGGCATATATGGACATGGCTTGGTCTGACGGCAGCAACAAGGAAAAATTTCTCATCCCTTTTGAAAGCTGGCTATAGCTGCATAATTGTACCAGGTGGAGTTCAGGAGACATTTTACATGGAACATGATTCCGAGGTGAAATTCTCATCACATTCACTTGCTCTATTTCTCCATGGCTTTCACACCCTTCCCCTAAATTTTTTTTTCCCTTGCTTTCTATTTGCTTGTTTAGGGGCTGTATGGTTGGTTTTCTATTAAGTCGTGTATGAATAAAGTTGTCTTTGTGGATTAATCTGTCTGTATAGGTTGGAAAGGTTTTTGTTTGGGAGGGTTTTTTCATAGATTGAAGGAGCTTGTTTTTTAGTTGAGAGAGATAGGATTGGACAAAACTTCGCTTACTTCATAAAGCTCCCTCCTAAAATCTTACTGAATAAGCCACTTTCTATATTATTAAGCCACTAACAAACAGCCATGTATAGCTGACTGAATAAGCCAGGAATCCTGTTAAGCTCATTAAGCTGCTAACAAACAGGCCCTTGGTCTTCTTACCTTTTTGCTCACACTTTTTTCATAAGCTAGAAGTCTTAACGGAAACAGCCGCTCTACCTGTTGGGGTGGAGGACAGCTGTGCTTACCCTACCACCCCGGGCCCTACTTTCAAGTGGGATATATATATATATATATATATATTTACATATGGGAAGTTTAATATAATGTACGAGTGACAATCTCAAAGGGGTGTGGGGTGATTTGTGACTTTGAAGGGCTTAATAGTTAATGTTAGTTAGTTGTCTTTTAGGATATCTAGGATGTTATTTGAATTATGGTATGTTTAGGCATCTTGAGTATAGGTGAATAAGGTTAAGGTTTTGGGGGAGGAATTTTGAGTTTTAAGTCTTGGGAAACCAACTACTTCTTTAATCGTAGGCAATATCCTTGTAAATTTTGCCTTTCAAAAAACAATCCTGGTAATTTTCTTTTCTTCATAGATAAATAAAACAATACTGCATTTGTGACTTATCAATAGAGTACGGGGTTCGTCTATTTTGCTCTGAAATGAACTAATTGTTAAATTATTCTTATATGACTCCTTTTAATTAAAACACCTTTTAAACATATATTAAACTGTAGCAAGGACTGCAGATGGAAATAGTTGGTGTTAAATTTTCTTTGGAGTATTGAATTTTGACAGAAGTAGGTTGTGAAGTTTAATATCAGAAGCAAGATTACATCCCATGAAACTTGCAATGCTTTTTTTCTTTTGGGATGTCCTATTTGCAATATTGCCTTTTTGTCAACTTGTTTACCTAAACTTACCTACTTTCCCATGGTCATCATCATTACCCAAGATTGTTTATTATTTTATTTTTTTGGAAGGGTCTATGTGCACACTAATCTCTTCAAATTATAGCTGCAGGACGTTAGCCTAGATAAACTGAGTGGCCACAATTCTTGTGGACGCTTGGAAAAGATTGTTTATTATTGATGCGGGTTTACAAAGTTGTTTATTTTTTTTCTTTACCGGTGGCTAGTAAAGAGTTTGGCCAATAGTTAAATAATCTTTGAACTGTGTCATCTCAAATTTGCAAGGTTCACGCATGGAAAAGGACTACTCATGGGTTAATCACCATTAGAGATATCTAACACAATAAGTATTACATTTCATGCAATTGTGACTTAGTGTTGATGCCAATCTTTTGTTTTTTCTTATATGGTGTGTGTCATGTGTTAAGTGAATTTTGAGATGGTCTAACATTATAATTTACTATAGGTTGCCTTTTTGGAAACAAGGAAAGGATTTGTACGCATTGCAATGGAGACTAATAGCCCCTTGGTCCCGGTCTTTGGCTTTGGTCAGGTATAATTCTTCCGTGATTTCATATTAGAGCATCCACAATGGTACACTTTTTATTTAAGGGTTTTCACAAAAAAAGTGGGACCCACAAGCTTAGGTGGCCGCACAAAACAAGCTCTTTGAGAGCTTGTGTATTTACAAGCATAAAAAGTGGGGTTTTTTCCTCGTTCCGTCAGAAGCTCTTTTGCTTATATTATGTGGCCAAAAAAGTTTCCGATTAGCTTTCAAAAAGCTCCATTATGTATGCACTTCCTTCCATTCATCGGCTTGTTTTTGTTGACTCTATGATTGAATTAAATGTCTTGCATCATGCAGTCTTATGTTTACAAATGGTGGAAGCCACGCGGGAAATTGTTCCTGAAATTTTCTCGGGCTATAAAGTTCACTCCGGTTGTCTTCTGGGGTATCTTTGGGTATGTTCACTTCATATGATTTTACTCCACTATCTACAGAGAAATACATACAGTATATCTCACTTGAAGGTAGGGTCAAGGGTCAAACATATCAACTCGAAAATGACACGATACGCTAACCCGACACGAAATAAACGGGTTTGGGTAACAGATTTTAACCACTTTAAGTAAACGGGTTGACACGACATGACACGAAAATTAAACGGGTAAGGTCAGGGTCAAACATATCAACTCAAAAATGACCCGACTAACCCGTTTATACATATATGTGTGTGTGTTTGTGTGTGTATATATATAATGTTTTTTTAATCTTTTTACTAATTTACAATTTATTTGGATTTTTAATATAATAATGTTAATGGATTTTGTTCAATCTTATAAGTTTGAATTATAAAATTTGGATTCATAAACTATTGTGAATTTTTTATTTTTGATTTTTGATTTTTAATTTTATAAATGTTAAACGGGTTAAGCGGGTCAACCCGTTTATTAAACGGGTCGGGTTAGGGTTGAGATTTCTGACCTGTTTATTAAACAGGTCGGGTTACGGTCAAACATTTTCAACCCGTTTAACTTTGAACCCGACATGAACTCGACACGACACGACACAACACGTTTGCCAGGTCTAGTCAGATGTACTAGTCTACTAGACCTAATCTCTACTGATAAGTACAGTATATCCCACTCGAAAATAGATTTTTTTTTGGGGTGGGGGGGGGGGGGGGATGTACATAGACCCAATCTCTATTGATCACTACATTATATCCTACTCGAAAGTACAATTTGGGGGGTGGGGTGTATGCAGACCTGATCTCTACTAACAAATACAGTATGCCTTACTCGACAGTCGGGTCTGGGCTAAGATGTACGCGATACTTGATCTCTAATGATAGGTACAGTCTGGGATGTACGTAGACTTGACATATATACTGTTTGTGTGAAGATCCCTAATGATTTTACTCTTTGATATGTTTGGATTACACATAACGGTCATCATTAATATGTTATCTTGTTGCAGGACTCCTTTACCCTACCATCAACAGATGTATGTGGTCGTTGGTAAACCGATACATTTCAAGGAGAATCTGAAGCCTACTGTAGAAGAGGTATTTAGATGCTTTTTTTTCCTTATTATGGGGCATGCTTCTAGATGGACATAAGATTTGCAAAAAGTCATCTGGTTCAGTTAAAGCCAACCGATCGAAATGGATGTAATTGGATCGGATTCAAGAATTTCAGATTCCAAATTGGATGGTTGGTTCTTATATGGCAGTCTAGAATCCAATAATCCAAACTAATCTATTCAAATTGTCATTCAATTAATATACATATATAATTGGTAATGGATAAGAATATTTCTTAATATTATAAATTTCAGTATTGGTAGAAGATAGAAAAATAAAAACTTAAAATCGAAAATAAGTGGATGAATGCAGTATCGCAAAAAGGGTTGGGTTGGGTTGTGGTGAGAAGTTGAGGTTCTTGTGAGAAGCGTGAAAAGTGGATATCAACCGTTGGATGATAAGTGGATGCACATTAGGATGAGATGCACCGGATCAATTTCCTTCTAAAACGCACTTCATTGGAGGGCATGAGATTAGAAGTGATCATCAGTTCAAATCCACTTCTCATACTTCTCACGCTAAATTGAACTTCTCACACACGATCCTTTGCCATCACAAAAATGGTTTATTTAAGAGAATAGGGGTGCGTTTGGTTGTGGAAAATTTTCTAGTTTTCCAAAAAAATCCCAAGGAAAATGAAAATTTAGGAAACGTGTTTGGTTTATTCAGTTTTCAAAAAATTTTCAAGAAAATGAAAATTTTCTGCTTTCTAACTTCTATGTAAATGAGAAAATTGATTTAGTAGTATTCTAAAATTTTCTAAACACGTTTCTTAATTTACTAAAATGGAAAATGAGAACTCCACCATTTCAACCAAACGCATTTTCTAAAAGTTCCATAGAAAACCGAAAATGAAAACTTAACTCCATTTTCTGAAAACGTCTTTTTAGGAAAATGAAAATAGTTTTCCACAACCAAACTCACCCTTAACCTCTTTGGCAAAAAAATCTAAGGTATGACCTTAGCAGAGGTATTCTTTTCTTATATCTGTAAAATAATCATGCATTTACTGTCAAGGTTATTATCAATTCTTTAATATATGACCTTCTGACTTATTTTGAGCATTAAGCAGAGGTGATATTAGATCTATGAAAAAATCATGCATTTAAAATAAATTCTAAACTAGAACTTAATTTGCTTTTAAATCTCATTCCGAAATCCTTTTTGCAGGTTTCGGAAGTACACAGCCAGTATGTGGAAGCAGTTAAAGAGCTATTCGAGAGGCATAAAGCGAAAGCTGGTTATCCTGATCTTCAGTTAAGAATAATTTGAGTCTCCATTCCGATTTGCTGCAATTCTACATCGTACAATTAGCTGAAATCGATTGCGTCAAATCTTTACGTAGACCAAAAGATTCGCTAAAAATCCCCCAGGAAACGCAAAATACGCGCAGGTATCCGTAGATTAATTTGTACAAAACTTAGAAGATTTCTCTTACTTTGTCGATTTGCCACGGCAAACGATATGTAAACATTTGTACACTTGGTTTTCTTTTCGGTTACTTGGAACTTCACTTATTACACATTTGTTTTCATAGTGTTTTTTGAACTGATGTTGAACCAAATAACTATGGCTCAACGACACAAATTAGGTGTCGTTTGTTTTTTAAAAAGTCTGAAGTCTATAGTCTGATTTCACATCTAAAAAATAAGAGGTGGATGGTGCACCTCTTAAAATTCGAAGGACGGTAAGAAGTTTTCAGACCTTTTAAAAACAAAACAAATAATTTTAAGTCTCCAAATCTCTTAATTTTCAGATTCTAGAGGTTTTAAGGGTATTTTTTTAAAAACAAACAACTTCTTAGAGTTGAGTTGTCTGACTGGTCCGGGTTTGACAAGGTAAAAGATCGAAACCTTGATTGGTGGATTGGCATGGTTTTCAGCTGTTTCGATTCTATCAAGTCACGTCTTGGTGTTGTCTGTTTTAAAAAATAAATTAACGAATGTAAAGTAGTAGAAAAGTTAAAAATCTAGACTGGTCTTTATCCTGTAAAAAAAGTTGTCATTTATCTAGTCTGGCTCAAGATAATTTCAATAGCCCCTTCTGGTTCGGATTGATAACTCTGTTGGTATAATAGTTTAAGTGGTTAGTTGATAAATAAATGTTTAAAAAATGTGTACTTTTAGAAAACAAAATCTTGGTTCTAGGTCGTAGTTGTCTATGATAACGATCTATATTTTGATGGGGACATAAATGTTTGATTTTTGAGGTGACTGTGCTTTTAAACGAAGAATTGTATGAAAAAACTTCGAGAACTAAATATCGACTTGGTTTATTTATTGAATAGAATAAAAAATAACACTGGAATAGGATAAACCACATGTTTTTATACCTTGAAACAAATAATGTACACTGTGTCATACAAATAAAAGAAGAAAGACATTGGCAAAAGATCAAAAACATATTTCAATACAGTTAAGAAGATCATGCACATTGTGACACATAAGTGAAACAATTATGTATTTAGAATGACAAACACAAAACTGAAACAATTATGTATTTAGAATGACAAACACAAAACGTAATTTTCAAGATTCTTTTAATGCACTTCAAATTTTAAAGAGGATAATGAAATTGAAATAAAGCTGGTGAAGCGATCCATATATCACGACAAGAATAAGGATCCAAAAAGCAAATCATAAAGTCTGCAAAAAACCGTACTTTTTAGTTAATACCAAGAACAACAGTAAAAAACCTAGAAAGCGATAAGGGTAAAATAGTCATTTCTTACACTTTTTGTCAAGGTTGGTGTTCAAGGTTATCTTCCTTGCATGGACTATTGTTCTTTGGGGGAAAGTGTAAGAAAATGACTACATATAGAGAAGAGACCTATAGTCTAGTCTTGTCTTACATATATTTTAAAAAACACAAGTATATAAAAATAACAAATTTAACAGTAGTGAGACTCAAATCTAGGCCTTTTGTATAGGGGTAGGTGCAATTTACCATCAAGCCAACGAGTCTTGTGTTAAAATTTCAGTTTTAAAAGCTATATGATGACATCCAACAAAAAAACACGTGGCACCCTTTAAAATCGTATTTTCCCCCTTTATGACGAAACCAAGAAGTGATGATGCATGACACCATATCCTTCTATTTCTATATAGGTCCACCTTGGTTGATGGTTTGATTTATTCCCATATTGTTGTTTACTAGTTATTGTTGTGTTGTTCCACCAACCAACATAACCCAATCCAATATAACCAAAACCCAATGTAATTAGTATAGTTGGGTTATAGTTAGCTTTCTATGTCAAAGTAGTTGGATAGTGTGTTATTTATATACCATCAACCTAGTCATTCCAATGTTTGTACAAACTTAGGATTCATTGACTAAATTCATACCGGGTAAGCACTTATCAACAAGAACCTTCATTTACCTTATCGTATAACATCCTTGACTATAACTACAAGGGTCATGACGTATTGGTTGAGGCTCATGGGGAAATGTGATGGAATATCCCATTTACTTAAGGTTTAATTTCAGCCATCCACAACAATTATGGCCATTGGGTTTACCAGGGTTGGTTGATGTTTCACAACTATAATTTGCCTAGACCAATCTGGTCATAACCTAGGACATCTTTCTAAAATACATCATACTATGAAAAGAGACTGTTCACCATATTTATCAGATAAAACTTTTGATCATTGCCTTGTCTTCTGCATGTAAACCCGACCCGACCTTTAACACCGGGCTTAATAGAAAGTGGTCAGGCCCAAATACTGGGAAAAGTGGACCGTGGCCCATGGGCCCAATACAGCCCAATACTCATATAGGGCTTAGCCTCCGTTTTTAAACTTCTTTCAGAAAAAAACAGTTGGCCGCTATCGTTCTCATCTCTCCGTCTAAACCTAACGGAAACCCTCACCGTTCGCCACCGGCTTCCGGCCACGGCGCTGCAGCTCCGCCGCTTGGACCGTCACTCACCACCAGCCTCCGGCCACTCACTTTCACTATCAAAACTCGCTCTAACTCGGCTGTTCTAATTCTGTCACTAGCAAGTTTGAAGTCTTAAAATTTGGTAATTTGTTGATTTTTGTTTTTTTTTTTTATTGGTAATTTATGATTGAAGTTATATGCTTAGATAAGTTTATGTTATGTTGTTTGAGTTGATTTTGATTTTTATGGTATTTGTTGATGAAGTTATGATTTGAATTAAGTTTAATTTGATTGTTGATTGCTAATTTGCTATGTTGCTCAGCTCGTCTATAGTTATGCTGGTTTTGTGAATTTTAAGCTGTTCGTAGAATTTGTTAGGGCATCCAAATGATTAGCTAACAATAATTTAAATGTTGTTTAGAAAGTCCAGTTAATTCAGATTTTGAAGCCATTACTTGCTTCTGTACTGTCTGTTTTACATACATCTTAATAGGAATGGGCACACATAGACGCGGATGTAGTGTTTTTCGTGCGGTCCTTCTTTGGGTGCATGTTTCTTGAATTTCTGATAACTGATTACTTTGTGGTATGTTCATTTATGATCTTCATGATAACAAGAATGTTATACAGACACTAACCTCGTGTGTCTTTTTTTTTTCTTTTTGGGGATGAGCTGTCTAACTTGAGTAGGTTTTAAAAATAGTATGTTTCGTTTTAGCCTTCTTTTATATACCGGGGCATTTTTTTGCTCAATTCTTAAGTGTTGGTGGGTTATACTCTGTGTGAGTATTTTCTGCTTAAAATCAACATTTGATATGGCATAACAGCTTGCAGGATTAACTTTCAAGAATAGTTACAATGGCATATCAAGGAGGAAACCTGAAGTCGACATCCATAAATGGAGTTAAGATGTACACGGTTGCTGGACAAAACCGCTCATTGGCCACTTGGCTTCCACCGAAGAAGGTTAAAGCTCTTCGCAAAGACAAAAGTACGGATTTTGTTCACCATCTTTTTCTTTAGAATTCTGCATGTGAATTATTACATCAGTAAAATTTGGTACCAATCAGTATTAACGGGTGAACCCACTTCACTATTTTGCTGATCAGGGCTTAGGACAATTCTATTTTTATCCCAGTTGTATAATGCCTTTTGCACTTCCTTTGCAAAAAACTTGCAAGCTTATTTTTTGCTTTGTTTCCCTAAACAACTTCATTTTGCCGTGCACAGATTATATGGAAAGGGTGGATTTGATCCAGGATTTAAGATTTGAAACTGCAACAACTAGAATTAAAGCTACCCCCGATGGCGAATTTCTCATTGCTTCAGGTTATTGGGAACTAGTGATATATATTTTTTTGATTCAGCCATGTGCTTAGAGCATCTCCAACAACTATGCTAAAATATAAATTTTGAAAGATTTAGTAATTTTTTTTTGCTTCAACAACTATTCTAAATGGTATGCTAAAATAGAAAAAAAAAGAGAAATAATGTGGAAATCTCCAAATTTGGAGAAATTTGTAGAACTTCATAGAAGTGAGAGAAATAATATTTTAACAATTTTCCACCAATAAAAGGTATTAAAATTAAATGTGTAGGAGGGATAAATAATATTTTGTTAAATATACTGAATGTTCTATTTATATAGTAGTTATAATTGCTAAATTAGAGTTATTGCTGTAGTTGGATGTAAAACTTGACCTATCATACTCCATCATAGAAAAATTATAGCATAGCTGTTGGAGATGCTCTTAGCATATGTGGCATAATTGCCTACGAACTTTTCTGACTATCGGAGAGATGTAGGTATTTATCCCCCACAAGTCAAAGTATATGAGTTAAGGGAATTGTCATTGAAGTTCGAAAGGCATCTAATATCAGAGATTATCAACTTCCAGGTATCTTTTCTTTTTGAAGTTTTGAAATTTGTATCTAATTTGTTCATGGTGCGTTTTTCAATCCTCACTGCACACGATAGCCTATTTATAAAGACAGACACTCACCGGTGAGGTTTTTAATTGAAGTGAAAACGGGAGTGACTTGTGTTTTGTTTTCTTTTTTATCAAAGCTTAAGGCATTGTTTGGCAACCATAAGCTAGCTTATTTTTTGAGTATATGTTTGGATGGACATATTATATTTTTTAATTTTTCTTTACTATCTTGTTTGTATTAATTAACATAATCCATTATTAGGGATTTGTTTTAATTATATTGTAAAATTTTGTAATTGACAATATTTTCTAGATGTTCGTTTTGATGGATTTACTTTTCATTTGACCTGTCAACTAGTTTTGCCAAACATGATTTATTCATCAACTAGCTTATTGCCTTATCAGCCATCAACTAGCTTATTAGCTAACAACTGGCTTATCGTCTAGTTTGCCAAACATAGCCTAAATATTAAATTTACCAGGAGACAGGCAGTCCACAACAAGTAGCTCAATGTTTGTTGACGTTTAACAGGTGTTAAGTGATGATTATTCAAAGCTTGCGTTCCTATGTGCCGATCGTTCGGTTTGTCTACATGCTAAATATGGAAGTCATCACAGTTTACGCATTCCAAGGTTCTTAACCTTCTCTTTTTATGCATATTTCTGCTTAAGCAATTGTGAATTTTCTCTTTTATAATCTGCACCGTATCTTGTTTATTTATCTACATTATGGAAGAATTGAACCAATTTCTGTATAATGCTTGTCCCAAGTTAAATGGCGCAGTTTCTTTTTTGGGATGTCTCGTAATAAAGTTCTCTTTGGTAAGAATTACGTCTATGCTAATTATTACCGGGTATTTACAACTTGGATTTTTGGTCTGCGGGATCCTCCATGCATCATTGTTGAGGGTGTTTTAGAATTTTGACTAATAGTTGAGTACTTACTGTATGTCATATAAACTTTCTTGTTAAATGTTATATATTTATTTTGGAATGAATGGATCAAGGGAGTAGGGACTTACTGTACTTATCTTGTATATTTTAGCTAATTGTAGTTAATTTTTATATTACATCACATTCTGAATTCTTTATTGAGCAGGATGGGAAGGGATATGATATACGATAGCTGGTCTTGTGACTTGATATGTGCAGCCTCTTCTCCAGATCTTTACAGAATTAACTTAGAGCAGGTTCATTTCAAAATTCCTTTACTGCCCACTTGTTTTAGGGTCTTATTTTAAAATCGTAGTTTTTAAAACCTGAGTGGTAAATCAAAACTTTCTAGTCAGCTGACACAGTGAGAGAAATCTGTTGAGCTCCTAATAGACTGATTCGTTGTCACTTTCTAGTAGAATTGATCATTTGCGGGCTTGGACCGGGTCCAGGCTGGGCATAACCTAATATTTTTACAACTTTTCTATGGAATAACGGGCCTAAAATACTTTTTACAATATTAGTGGACAAAAACTTAAATAAAATCACGAGTTATGTAAAATAATTTAAAGTACATAACAATTTTCCAACTTAATTTAGACGTCTAAATACATAACGATCTACATAAGTTATAAAAAACTGTTTCACAATTATGGAGTCAATTTAGGTTTTTTTGTTTCCTCATCTTTCTTTTTCTCTTGTTCCTCCTCCTGATGTTATTGTGAGATTATTATTTAATTTTCATGAAAAATTTATTATTTTTATGCAGGGACGTTTCCTATCTTCTCTTAATACACAATCTCAGCACTAAATGTAGTCTCTAGAAGGTTAGTTTGACTTCATCTGTGAAATTAGCACTTCTTTGTTTGCACTTATTTGTCCATTAGCTCTTTAGCTCATTCTGTAGTTAATACTACAATTTTTTGTTAAATTTCAGCAAGTATCATGGGCTAGTTGCTAGTGGTGGTGAGGATGGTGCCGTTGAATGCTTTGATATGCGAATAAAATCGTCTGTTGCTAGGCTTGACGTAGTTGCATCCGCCAATGATGGTGGCCAGGTTGTTTTCTTGTTTCTTCATTTAGATTACAAGTTTTATTGTTTTCTATGATTGCTAACAACTTGATGGATAATTTGATTGATGGGTTTGGTTGGTTTTCCATCAAGTCTTCTATAGATAAAGCTGTCTTTGTGGATTAATCTGTCTGTATAATTGGGAGGGTTTTTTCATAAGTGGAAGGAGTTGTGTGTGTGTTTTAAATCCGGAGGGGCAGGTTTGGGAAAAAAGCTTCCCTCTAAAAGCTTACTGAATAAGTCACTTTCTTTATTATTAAGCCATTATAGCTGGCTGAATAAGCTGAGTCCCATTAAGCTGCTAACAAACAGACCCCTAGAGTAATGCGAGACTCTTACCACTTGCTTGAGTTGACGTTGTTATATGTTCATTCTTTAACTGAGATTTAAATAAAAACATGCTAAACGGTTTTCTTATTTTTTTGTGTTATGGAGTAAAGACTTTTCTTGCTTTTTAAGCAAAGGGATAGATTTGAAAGGTTTATGTATTAGATGGGAGTTAAACGTGTAACTAAATTATTGTGTTTTTTCAGGAGGTTACTGCTCTAGAGTTTGATGGAGAAGGAGGCTATCACATGGCTGTTGGAAGTAGTGGTGGAAAGGTATGCTTAAAATAGCAACTCATGTTTGTTTATGCTAGGGTCATTTTTATATTTTGGATTTTATGAAAAAGTAAAGGTAAATTTACTATTTAGTTAATAAAAAGTGTGATAATTAGACATTTCTGAAACCATGTGCCTTTTTCTTTGTTGATATTGATTTTTCAAGGCTTAATTCTACTAATTTGCAGGTAATGATATACGATTTGCGTTCGTCATCTCCTCTCCGAGTAAAAGATCACATGTAAGTTAATTACCCATCAGGCAGTTGCAATTATTAACAGCTGTGTCAATTTTTATTTACTATTGAGTTGGTAAAATGGCAAAACGTTATAGGTACGGAAGCCCTATATTGAACATCAAATGGCATCAAACTCTCAACTCTGAGCGGCCAAAGCTAATTACTACTGATAAGCATATTGTCCGAATTTGGGATCCAGAAACGGTACGCATCATTTCATAGTTTTCTACTCCCTGTCCAAAGCTAATTACTATTGATAAGCATATTGTCCAAATTTGGCACTTTCCAGTTTACCCTTATGTATGAGTGGGAAATCACTACTCCACTCTATTATAAAAGGGTAAATTTGTCATTTAGCATGTTAGCTAATCAAAAAGTGTAATAATTATGCATTTCTAAATTGTCTTTATTTTTCAATGTGGGCGCTTATTTTGAGACAGATGGAGTAACCGAACAAATATGTTATAAATTTTTATTTCAAATTGGTAAGAGAAAACAAGTTATTTCATGGTTCATACATCAAATATGCAAGATTAATACATATTAAAATCAAGTTTTATTACAGGCGACTCCCATAGTGCCCCAAAGGGTCAGGATAAAGATAATTTGTAGTCTAATTTTCTTCTTTCCTACATAGTCATAAAAATTTAAGTGTGTTTATAATTTAGCAAATTGTTTTCAACCAAAATTTCTCATTGTGTATCCCGACTCCTAGGGGTGCAAACGAGTCAAGTCCAGTAGCAGGTTATCCGAGCTTGAATACTTTTTTAATGTTTGCGCTCGAGCTTGATGATATTTATATTTTGAAATTTGAATATGTAATTATAAACATATAGTTATGTCTGGCTCAAAAAAGTGTACGCTTGAATGACTCGGCTCGGGTCGACTAAATCTTAAGTTTAATTGAGCTTTCGAATGAATCGAGTCGAACATTGGTGTTATGGAGCTTGACTTGTTAAATTAAGCGAGCTTTATTTTTGTGTTTGAGATCGACTCGAGCTCGATTATTACTAAGCTCAGGCTCGAGATAAACAAGCTCGTTAAAAGCTCGACTTGTTCACACCCTAAATGCCTCTTGCTTTTTTTTTTTTTTATTGTTTTCAGGGGAAGGAATGACCAGTATTGAACCAACGGGTGGAGCCATTAATGATATGTGTGTTTTCGGTGAAAGTGGACTGATGCTATTGGCTCTCGATACCAGCCAAATCCCTTCGTATTTCTTGCCGGCCCTGGGACCCGCTCCAAAGTGGTGTTCGTACTTGGAGAACTTAACGGTATGCCATAGAAATTTACCAAAATGTCCCTTTCTTTGGAGCTTATTATTGTAAATGTCCCTTATTTTGGTCTTGTATGTGTAGGAAGAGATGGAGGAGGATGCACAAACTACTATCTATGATGATTACAAGTTTTTGACTAAAGAGGAACTTGAGAAGTTGAATTTGACGAATTTAATCGGCACAAATCTTCTTCGAGCGTACATGCATGGGTTCTTTATCGATTTCCGTCTCTATAAAAAGGTGACTCCTTAAATTTACATTTTATACCATTTATATATATAGCAAGTTTATTGGCTTTGACAATATCGAAAGGATAAAAACGTTATGGAGGTACACGTCTATGATGAAAAGGGCACAGAGTTTTTGAAATTTGTGTAGTTATTGTACTTTATAGTTTTACTAAATGACAATTTTACCCTTGATAATAGGAGAAGTGAATTTTCTCCATCAAGGGTAGAATGGGAAATTCGAAAGTGGATACTTATTTTGGGACAGGCAAACTAAAATAGAAATGTGTGTTTGAAATGTATTTACAGGCGCAGGCAGCGGCAAATCCAGTTGTTTATGAAGAGTATATAGAGCGGCGGAAGAAGGAGAAGGAGGAGGAGGAGCGTAGCACCCGGATTACGGTTAGTATTTACGATATTCGGAGTTTGCACTTTATTTTTGTATATGGTTTAATTAGTTTGCAGTGATAAGGGCTAAATTTGGGGTTATTAATTGTTTAATCTTTGTTTTTCTTGCAGATTAAGAAAAAACTTCCTAAGGGTTTAATCGGGTGCTTGCAAAACGACTCTTTGAAGATGGGGGAAAAATTAGAAGCAACAAAAAAAATAGTGATTTTGCTACTACAACCCTTTGATACAAAGAAACCATCCAAGAAAAGGAAGGGACTCACTCCTGGATGTTCTCCAAGATGAAGGGTTTTCAAAACTTTGTTCAAGAATAGGTATGTGAAATCTCTTATTTTAGAGACTCTTTCCTTTCATACATAACCCCCCACACCCCACACCACGCACGCACCACACACACACACACATATAGGGTCAGGTTCAGGGGGAAACTGCAAAAATAAAAATAAAAATGAGAAACACCTATTTAATTGTTCATCTGGTATGCATATGGCATACAAGTAACTTTTAAGCAATTTGCCCGGGTTTTATGCAAATGTGCGTAAAAACCAAAATAACAGCCTAGTTTTTCAAAATGTGCATAAAAACCAAAACAACAAGCTCTATTATTGTATGAAATAAAAACCAAAAAACAATTTCAGGAAAACCATTTTTTAAAAGTGCATGGAAGCACTTGACACTATCGGTATGAGCCTCATTTTTTCTTTAAATTTCGTTCTTCCCGGATTTCGAGGGGATGAAAAAAGTCAAAATGAATATCGGGCCCTGCATCCTTTTGCTGCACCGGTGCCGCAGTCTTTGGTGAAAGAAAATTTTGAGCCATTTTTGGAAAGACGATGATGACCAAAATGATTCAGAAGATCCTTTAGTATCAGATGACGAACCAACAACCCATAAAACTAAAAACGGGACGAAAAAACCCAGCTCCACGGTAATTTTATGTTTTTATCCACCATTCATATGAAGACATCACCCCTTTATTGACAACAGAGAATAAAATCAAATTTGGGGGGGGTAGTTTATATTAAATAAAAATAAAGATTTAAAC
>CM058042.1:66340209-66496747 GCA_030169165.1 Centaurea solstitialis
ACTTCATTCCACCAACATACCATTAGAAAAAAAACCATAGAAACACTTAGTGAGTCACTCTACTTATTACCAATATTCAGATTTTAATATAGCGATTTTGATTTTAATTTAATTTGAAGTCTTAATTGGTTTTGGTTGACATCCATTCAATAAATTCAATAAGATTTTTATATAATAAAAAAAAAAGTTTGTTAGTGAGAGACGACGTAACCGTAAATTCATCCCGTCCTCACCGTACTCTCTCCGTATCCAATCAATTCCCATTCGATTCCATTTCCCCCAAAATTTTCTTTCTTCCAATTTCCCCAAATTTCTCTCCACCACCACCACCATCAATGGCGTCCACCACCACCACCGCCACCGCCGTCCTCCTCCTCTCCGCCGTCCTCATCGCCCTCCTAACCACCTCCGCCACCGCCAGACCATGCAAAACCATCTTCTTCATCACCTCCTCCTCCTCCTCCTCATCATCATCCAACGATCAACTCACAAAACCTAATTTCCACCTCCTCCGAAACCCTAACCCTAACCCTAACAACAACAACAACAACAATTCGCCACGGTTGACGTTCTTCGTCACCGAAATCCGTCAATTCCACCGCACCAGATCATCCTCCCTCCCCCGCCCGTTCTTCTTCGATCGCACCATCGAGTCGTCTTCCTCCAACGATGTCGTCTCGTCGGAACCCTACTTCTCCGCCGCATCCTCTGTCAAGACCTCCATTCGAGAGCGCACCATGGACATCATGAGCATCGTCGGAGCGCTGCTGTTCGGCGTCGGATGTGGAGCGCTCACCGCCGCGACTATGTACCTGATCTGGTCGCTGTTCGCCCCAAGGAGGTTCGATTTCGGGGCGGATTCCGATGAGGAGAGCGATGATGAAGAGAATGATGGTAGAGTTAGTAACAATAACAATCACAACAATGGTGGTTATGTTGCTGTTCCGGCCGCGGCGAAACCGGTGCCACCGACGGCGGATGAAGTTGCGGCCATGAAATGAATGAAGGAATGAATGAATGAATGAATTTGGGGGTTTCTGTTTCTGGTTTTTTAGTAAGTGTTTTTTGTTTTTGATTTTCTAAAGAAACATATGGTGTTTTTTTTTTTCTTTGTCTATTCTCTCCTGATGTTATTACTACTTTTTACTGATATGGTGATGTTTGAAGTACAATGAATTTGTGGTTTTATGATGATAATTCTGGAATTTGGTGGTTTCTTTTGGGATGTGTGTGAATTTGGGAATTGGGATTGAAATGTTGTGCAAATCTTATTTTATGTTCTTTAGAATTTGATGTTTTCAATTTTCTTCTATACTATTCTCTGTTATTTGAATTAAAGCAGATGAATTTTTTGTTCTAGATTGGGTATTTCAATTGGGTTTAAGTCAATTTATATGATGTTTAGGAAGTAATTTATTGGGGTTTATCAATTCATTTAAGAGAGTATCATGGTGTTAGAGGGAGGTTCACTAGAAAACTCCAAAAAAGTTGAAGATCTAAGAAACACTTTGTGTTCATCCGGAAGGTATGCACATGTTTATAGTTTATACAAGTAACTGAAGCTGTTTTTGTTTTTCTATGCATGTGTGCATTATGCACATGTGCATATGTATGTTAGAAATACTTGCATGCATATGTTCACATAAACGTTACTATCGTGTTTCTCAATTTTTCAACTTTTTACGCTTTTCAGCTGAACCTGACCATTGTGTTATTACTGTTATACAAGTTTCTTTAACTTAACTTGTGGACAATGTTATTGAGTTGAGAAGTTATATTCATAAGGTTTGGAGAATGTAAGTGGTCTTTCGGAGTTGAGTTTGCGTGTGAAATTTTACTCTATCTTTTGCCACATAGGCTGGAAAGTTGCTTAGAAATGGGTTAGAAAGATTGGTGTCGATGCTCTTCGTTAGTGTATGAATTTAACGGGTCTTTCAAAAGGAAAAGAAAAAACGGATTTTCTTCTGGTTGGCAAATGGTCGTATAATACGAAGTAAAAAGTTGCTATCTATAAGTTCGTATGTTTCGGTTGAGGGTTTGATGTCTGTTTTGTGTTAAATGACAACAATAGTAGTATTAGGCAGCCCTCCTTTTGGTGTAAATGATGCCACATGGTTTCTAGTACTCTTCTTGTAGAAATTTTGGCATATTATCTTAGTTCAACATGTGATGCTCTTCTTCTTGAACTTTTAGTGTATAAAGTTAAAGACTTTGCATATTTATGAACATAATGCAAAGTCATATTCCATTATTCTAAAGTGGGCAAAACCATAAATATTTTGAGAATTGGGAACCAATAGTTCGTTAATAATAAATGATCGAATAACATTAATAGTATTTTAGGATTATGCATCATTGTTAATAATGAAAATGCATCATATTCATGATTTTTTTTAATAATGAATTTTGTTTGGTAGTTGTTGGATGGTTTGATGTTGGATGATTAAGTTAGAGTATAATGCAAAATGAAATATGGTTGTTTGGTAATTGTTTAGTATGAAGGGAGGCTCAAGATACAAAATCATTAAGAGGGTGTTCGGCGGTCCTTTTTTTGTCAAACACAATTAATCTCTTAACAATTCGGAGATTGTCTTCTAATGAAACTATTAAGAGACAAACAACAACCCGTTAATGAAATAGTTGGATCCGTGGCTAGCTAAATATTTACGGTTCTTAATTGAACCCACTTGGGGATGGTGACCTATGAGAAGCAAATCCAATATCTATATATATATATATATTAAAGAAAGGTTTTTGCTGATGTCATGATTATAAAATTGAGCCATTTGATTGGCCAATTAAAAAAGAATCATCAAATGATGATGTCTGTTATTATTTTAATATCATAATTATCTTTATAATTTACATTTTTTATCCTTAGAATTATTGATTAAATTACTTTTTATCCATTAGTTTCTAATTTTCACTTTACTCCTTATCATTTTAAGATAATAATATATATTAATTAAAATGTATTAAAATTTTTGTTTATTGTTTTTAATAAATTATACCATTATAATCGTCTCGACAATACCTTCAAAATGAGTTTAATATTGAATATTTTTTTAATTTAATACATTATTAAATTAATTAGATATAAAAATTAATTTGTTTAGATTTTATTACAATTCTATTTTTGATATTCTTGAAATTTAAAGATTTTATCTTTTTAACCTAAGTATTTTTATAGATTATTTATAAGTAATTAAAATTTATTTTATTTAAAACTCCATTGTTGATATTCTTGAAATTTAAAGATTATATCTTTAAATTAAAATGTATTAGATTTTTTGTTTCTTGTTTTTAATAAATTATACCATTATAATCGTCTCGACAATACCTTCAAAATGAGTTTAATATTTTGTGTTATTACTGTTATACAAGTTTCTTTAACTTAACTTGTGGACAATGTTATTGAGTTGAGAAGTTATATTCATAAGGTTTAGAGAATGTAAGTGGTCTTTCGGAGATTGAGTTTGCGTGTGAAGTTTTACTCTATCTTTTGCCACATAGGCTTGAAAGTTGCTTAGAAATGGGTTAGAAAGATTGGTGTCGATGCTCTTCGGTTGCAAATTAAGGGTCTCTTTAGAGACATTAGTGTATGAATTTAACGGGTCTTTCAAAAGGAAAAGAAAAAAAACGGATTTTCTTCTGGTTGGCAAATGGTCGTATAATACGAAGTAAAGAGTTGCTATCTATAAGGTCGTATGTTTCGGTTGAGGGTTTGATGTCTGTTTTGTGTTAAATGACAACAATAGTAGTATTAGGCAGCCCTCCTTTTTGTGTAAATGATGCCACATGGTTTCTAGTACTCTTCTTGTAGAAAATTTGGCATATATCTTAGTTCAACATGTGATGCTCTTCTTCTTGAACTTTTAGTGTATAAAGTTAAAGACTTTGCATATTTATGAGGCCATCCGCTATGGATGGTGGTAGGCAGCCGGTACCGGACCGGTACCGCCCGGCACACCGCCGAGGGTACCCGGCACGGTAGCCGGCACGGCATGCTACTACCGGCTCTATTTCTCCTCTCTCTCTCTCTCTTCTTTGTGTCTATCTCTCTCTTTCTTTTTATTTTTTTATTTTTTTTAATTGATTATTTAGATTGGTATAGAATTTGTACCATAGTGGATGATTTGGTAGGGAATGGGTAAGGTATTGAAAAGCTGACGTGTCGCTGAGGTGGCAGCTGGTACCATATGGTACCAGTGGCACCATAGTGGATGGCCTGGACATAATGCAAAGTCATATTCCATTATTCTAAAGTCGGCAAAACCATAAATATTTTGAGAATTGGGGAACCAATGGTTCGTTAATAATAAATGATTGAATAACATTAATAGTATTTTAGGTATGCATCATTGTTAATAATGAAAATGCATAATATTCATGAATTTTTTTAATAATGAATTTTGTTTGGTAGTTGTTGGATGGTTTGATGTTGGATGATTAAGTTGTTAGAATATAGTGCAAAATGAAATATGGTTGTTTGGTAATTGTTTGGTATGAATGAAGACTCAAGATACAAAATCATTAAGAGGGTGGTTGGCGGTCCTTTTTTTTGTCAAACACAATTTATCTCTTAACAATTCGGAGATTGTCTCCTAATGAAACTGTTTAGAGACAAACAAACTGTTCGTTAATGAAATAGTTGGATCCGTGGTTAGCTAAATATTTATGGTTTTTATTTGAACCCACTTGGGGATGGTGACCTATGAGAAGCAAATCCAATATTAGTATTAAAAAAAGGGTAGACATCTTCCTCCGAATGCCCCCATCATACTAGTCCCATGGTTATTATCGGGAGATAAATCAGTACATGCATCTAGAAATGGTGATTGGGCTTGAACAGGGACTTTACATATATAGATTACGTCTGTATCTCTATCGTTGGGACAAATCAGCGTAGACTAGTTGGGGGTAATTGAAGTCATATGGTTTCAATTGCTTTTTTCTTTGTGGAAATTTAAGCTAATCATATACAACTCTTTAAGGTCATCATTTTCATAGTTGGTTCTTTTCTTTTCTTTTGATATGATATAGGTGATTCTTTCACTCTTTATTGCATACCCACTTTATCAAAAGAAAAGAAAAAGTGTAAATTAAGATGCCTTTGATGTTTTATTTTTCAACATTGGGAGTCTTTTATTGTTAGCTTTAGGTTTATTGGATTAGGTGCGTATAAATAGAGGTTTCTGACTTTCGACACCCAAATTTTGATGCCAATGATATTATCAATTACATTATTTTTAGCATTATCTATAATTATTATCTAACACATTGTTATTGCATTAATTAAATTTAATGATACTAATCATAATAATTTGATGAACACTTCCATCTAAATCTCACACGTTCATGATTTATCTAATCTCGAAATTTTATGAAATCTTAAAATTAACTTCAATTACCAAAACCTCTTAAGTCTGAAAATTAAGAGGTTTACAGACTTAAGACTATTTGATATACTAGATACATAAATGATGGAAACTTAAGCTTGATCAAACCCATATGAAAATCTAAGAGAATGAATTTATAGTATACCTCCAATCATCATATGAAAATCGAATCCAAGCACTTAAACGCTAATTTCCTACTAATTTGACGAGTTTTTAATGATGTTTTTAGGACGATCAACCTTGTACATTCTTAACTTTGTTTTTTCAGTTTAATCCTTCCAAAATGTTAACAAAAGCATATGAAGATCATCATATGAATTTAAAGTATACCTCCAATCATCATATGAAAATCGAATCCAAGCACTTAAACGCTAATTTCCTACTAATTTGACGAGTTTTTAATGATGTTTTTAGGACGATCAACCTTGTACATTTTTTTCAATTTAATCCTTTCAAAATGTAAACAAAATCTTTATAAACGATAGATTGATAATTGATAACCCTCGTTTTTCTCGTGTTGTTTTTACTTTTTAACACCTTTTTTCTCATCTAACCCCTCTCGAATCATCCATTTGAAGCCTGAATAATCTCTTTGGTCTTATTCACCCATTAAGACATGAAATAGCTAAAAAGTCAAGTTTTAAAGCAATTTTGATCATGTGGGGTGACATCACAGTGTAAGGTCTGCCTGTGCAGATTCTAGAAGGGAATTTTGGAATTGTTAAATATGAAAGATCAAATCAGCAAGAGAAGGCATGGGAGACAGCAAAAAGTCAACTTCTAAAAGGAGGTGAAAGTAGGTGATGGTGAAATGAATTAAAAAAGGAAAAAACAAAAAGGTGAAATACCCTTTGGACAAAGACCCACCACTTTCAAGTATAAAAAGGGCATGAAGGCAACCTCATTCAAACACTCCTCATCCATACGAATTTCCTCAGTTCATCTTCAATATTTCTCTCTAGAATTTTAATTTGTAATTTAGTGTAGTTTAATTTTCTGCAATTTACATTCTGCAATTTAGTTTGTGTTCTGTAGCCACAGAGGCGACTGCTTAACATAGCTTTTTGTTTTAAATCAAATACAGTTTATTTTCAACATCTTTTACCTTCTGTTTTCAAGCATGGGCAGTAGCTAAACCCCGCCCTTGGGTGTGGGTGCGAGCAACTAAATGTAACAATTTGGGTGTTTCCATCTTTTAATATTTTCTCGTTTGGTCATTCTAAGTCGGAACGTTATCTCAACGCGGACAAGCTGATCACTTGTAAGTGTTCATGTTAGACCTAAGACCTCGAGAGGGGCGGGTTCGAAACACGGCTTGAGTGATGCAAAAAGACTTTGAGAAAACCTTTAATGATCACGAAGAGATTCGGGTCGTTGCATAATTGAACCAAGGCAAAAAGTGTCCTCAAGCGGGTGTCATGAAGAGATTCGGGCATCTTCTTTTGTTGGACCGAGCTAGGATCTATAAGGTCCACTTGATAAAATTAACAAATTGAGAAATATTAATTGTGGAAACTTTGTAATAAAACTAGTTTGTAAACTTATATAATGGAGCTTCGAGAGGAGAAAGTTATATAGGAGTTATTTACGGACCGGTCACGTTAACCAAATCTTGTTAAACGGTCTCTTGGGTAAAAGCTTGCACCCGTACCCATCTTTTTCTCATTGTTAATTAAATCCTTTATTTACTTGTCATTTATATACCTGTCATTTCATACCTGTCATTTAAATATCTGCTCTTTATTTATCTGTCATTTACATTTTTGTCATTTAAATATTCTGTTATAATTCACCGAACAAATCAAATCAAATCTTTATAAACTTTGCACCAGACTAAAGTACATTTCTCTAAATCTCGATACCGCCAATCCCTGTGGAACGATACGTGTGCTTACCACATTATTACTTGAGGGAGCGAACGCACGTCTAGTTTATACTTGGGCTAGACCTGTGGTGCCTAGGCATTTATTACGCTCACCAATAATCAAAGTGACCTTGGCATCGAACATGTTGAAACATGTAACAGAAATTTACACATGACACGGTAGTATTTACTAGTTATGCACCCACTCTCCTCAATCTAATGACTTATATATGGGATGCTAAAACGTATGGGAAAATATAACAATCACCTTTAAGAGGACGCACACAAAAAATATAACACTGATATGATATCTTATAAATTTTGGAAATGAAGAAAAGCTTCTTTGAAAGCCTGAAATGTAAGGGTATCTACTACATGTTCGTGACTATGTCTACGCTATGGAAGAAATCTTGTTGTGTTATAAGAACTTTCATTTATGGTAAGTTCATAATTACATCTACCAAATGTCGTTGAATTCATGTATGCTTATAATAATCTTGATTAGTGAGTGCAAAAGAACTAGGCTTGTTTGTCGCCTGACATTCATTGGTTGTAAAGGGAATTGAACCGATCCAATCATTCATTAGGTGTCGGATTTTGCCAACCGCTCTAATCAAATCAGCATTGGACAACCGATCCAAGAAAATCAAATAGATGATTGGATTGGTTCGATTCAGATCCATCCATTGTGTATTCTTATTGGATATTCATTGGGTCGAATTGGAACTCGCCAATATTAGTTCAATTAGATCGGATCATCGGACATCCAATGGATGATCAGGTCGGACTGGATGTATCCAATGTGTTAACTCAATCAATTTTTTTTAACAATAAAACAAATTGACTAATTACTTTTATTATGTGTTAAAACCTATACAAACTAGGCTAAAATTTCAAAAGCCAACACAAAACAAATTCCCAATTTAAGCAAATAAACAAATTAATTGGATAATGGTTAGATGGATAACTGGATGATCATTAGTTGGTTAATTGGATGTTGGTCGGTTTTGGACTGCCCTTCAATAATCAATTTATCCAAACTGGATGTTGAAATTTTCAACCCATATCCAATTATGGTCGGTCGATTCTAATTGGAGTCTGTTTACTTTCTGTATGCCCCCTAACAAGAACCCAGTAGATACTAGGGGTGAGCATCGAAAGCGGGTACCCGCATTTGGAACCGGAACCGCTCCAGAACTGCCGATTCCGGTTCCGGTTCCTAAAATATGGAACCGATCAAGACCGGTTCCGGTTCCGGTTTTCATTTTTTTGGAACCGTTACCCGCCGGGTACCCGCTGAGACCGGATATATATATATATATATATTATTTAATATATTTCTTTTTAAGGGATAAAAACTTAGATTCAATATTATTCACTCCTCTCTTTAGCATCACTTTCTTCAGTATCATCCAGCATCACTCTCTTGAGCTGTGAACTGTGAACAGATTTAGTACAGTGATGCTTTTTAGCACCAATAGAGGCATTCTGTAAAGTAATATCAATTATCAAACTTATAGGCAATTAGGCATAGTTGTGAATCCAATCCAGAATCAATGTATGTATCAATATGAGACACAAATTTACTTTTATTATTTAGGAGAAAATGATCTTGGCTCATTAGCCAAGTGCCACGTCTTCATCAAATACCAACAAAAATATTTTGATTCGTGTATGTACAAATAAGTTATGATTAGTAAGCTCTTCACACAAATCTACGCATAGAGATAAGGTCATAAGGTAAGATATATTGGATTAATTAAATAGAACCATATATTGACACCGGGTACCCGATATCGGAACCGGTTCCCGGCGGTTCCGGGACCGGTTCCGAGATATGAAGAATCGGTGTAGGCGGTTCCGGTTCCGGTTCCTTCATTCCAAGAACCGTCGGTTCCGGTTCCGGTTCCGGTTCCATGAAAAAGAGGCGGGTACCCGGTTATGCTCACCCCTAGTAGATACACCACGTTTGACAAAAGGTGAGAAAAGGTCATAAATAACGGTAACTCTTGATTGTTACTTTTCAATTTTGCCTAAGAATAACATAGGTGTTGTCGGATTTTGCCGACCGCTCTAATCAAAGCCGTTTATCAAATGTTTACCAACAAAAGACATCATCGTCACTTAGATTATTGTGTAACATTCTCGGTCATGGACTGTTGGTAAACATCTTCAACCCAATACACACTTCTTTTCCTTCACTACCGGGTAAGACTCTCTATCCTTACCTTGTCTTTTATCCGGTAAGATTCTCGATCATTATCATATTTAATTGGTAAGGTAAGTTATAACATAATGGCCTTCTTTGTTCTGCTGTTGTAATCCCTTAATTCCCATTTGGTGTGTTTTGTATCTTTTTGCTTCTAGTTTCTTGCAGGAAGTGGTTTTATAAAATCTTTGATGGGTTTGGCACATGTTATGGCTTTATTGAAGCTCGTTGCCGTGTTTCGCCTTTTTTGTTGTTAAAAAGAACTTTTTTTTGGAGGGGTGTCAGGGCCAAAGCCCGGCTAATCCCCGGTAATTTTGGGGGCTAAACATGGTCCCATTTAAATGTCCCCATGCATGCGTACGAAAATACTCAAACTCGGTTAGGACGCTATGAACATCCGAACGATAACCAATCTGGCACATAACTGTTAACTTTAAAAAAATAAAAAAAAAACAAAACTTATCCGTTAAATATTTAATAAATGGCCCTCGGTAATGCAAATTGGTTTAAAATATTAAGGATGTGATGTGACCATACTTGGTGTAGCTATATCATGCCATATTTTTTATTAGAAATAAACCATCATAAATGCCTTTATTCAATTCTCTACGTATCATAGTTCCTCTACACTAGCAAAAATGAAATATTTTTTTTAGTTTTAGAAGAAAATAAAAAGGACTATAAGACCATCCAATAAATTTATTGGTGCCTTAGAATTTCAAATTAAGAAATTGTGTTGGTTGTGAGTTATGGACATGATTTTTATAGAAAATTGGTTTTTAATAATTATTAATTTCATATCGGTTTTCTAACTTTTTGATGTACCAATACATAGTGTAAAAACTTATACGACATAACCTACTGATAAAAAGTTATTTTATATTATGCCTTCTGATATTTAATGAAATATATTTATGAAAAATGTATAAATAATTTATTGAATAAAAATTTTGGATATGGAAAAAAAACATACAATGATAAATTGATAAGTTATAAAATTGTAATGAAGGATAATTTTCAAAACCATCGGAACACTTTAAAAATTGTATTAGAAAATGTATTGTACTGAAACGCATGCCTTCATTCGACCAAAATCACTTAGCTAAATTGCAAAAGCAACTTAAGTGTTGCATTGAAGGATCAACTTGTTATAGAAAAATAAGAAACTGCACATTTGGTCTATGAAATTTGTAAAAAAATTAAGACTTTCCGTAATATAGTTTTGAAATTACAAGATGGCTATTATGATTTGTAAAATTGCTCAAATTTAATTCCACCCTCTAATGAATGAAGAGTATTTATTTATTTGTTTGTTTTTTATCTATATATTTTTTTAATTTACCTGATAAAAACTACATGGCTCAAATCATAAATTCGACTTTTATTTCATTTTTTTGACAAAAATTTGACTTTTATTGATTATAACACTAAAAGCACGAAAATGTCCATTTAACGAACTTTTTGTCGTTGTTAAAGAGAGGGACCAAATCCATCTCTCTATCTCTCTCTTGCAAATCACTTGAACAAAAAGTGTTATTTAAGACAAACCACGACAACCAAAATTAAAAATTTGCTCCATAAAAATAAAAATAAATAAGGACTAGTAGGATACTTATTAATTATGGAAAGCAAATTAGAAATATGAGCATAAAAAGGACCATATATGTAATTGACGAAGGATTGTATGAGAATGAAATTTAAAGTGAGAAGTGTAAGAATAGATTTGAATCCTTGATATTTTTTAATTTTACTTTATTCAATAAATTACATTTGATATGAGAATTGAGATGGTGTATCACGGTTTCACTAATGTTGATGTTCATTTATGATTGATCTAAGGGTCCGGTTTATTAATTCTTACCGAGTAAGTGTTGTCTCATGCAAGTGTTGTGTGGGTAAGATTGTTTACCAAGTGTTTTGGTAAGTGCTTACCAACATTTTTAACCTTTTTTTTTTGCAATTATATATTAGAAGAAAGAGAGGCGAAAAAGAAGAGGCATACATGGAATAATTAGATCCAACTTTTGGGTAAGCATCATTTCGGTGTTGGCTCGATAAGTTCTCGGGCAGATCGCAAAATTGGTAAACAATCTGACTACTGATCGAGTCAGTATTACTAACCAGGCCCTAAGTGTTGAAATCCCTTCTTACTCTTTTCAACCTAACATCCATTTTCACCTGAACCCTAGCCTTATATAGTACGCTTAAGAGAAAAAGAATAAATTACATTTTTGTGTCTATAGTTTGCTAAAAATTGTGAATGCCATACTTGAAATTATGGTTTTCGTTTCTATTTATGTCCTTGACATCTACTATATTATGTAGAGTGAATTACATATTTGGTTCTTGTGGTTTAAACTATATTGCTCGGTTGGTCCGTGTTTTGAAATCTATATATATATAAAAGTAGGATGTTGGAAGAATGATGTGGCATCCTATATGTTGAGTATTGGCTTAGAGGAATTTTCTCCTTTTTTTGAATTTTTTAAATATAAAATAAGCTAAAGACTATTTTACCCCTAAATGAAAATTGCATGTTTTAATATAATAAGGACTCTTTGGTAATTTGACTTAACAATTTAATTAGCTTTAACTTTCATATTATTTAACTTATAAAAAGATTTATTCTACCCTTTTCACCTTCTCATTCATTAATTAAAAGAAAACCTACAACATAATTATCAATAAATTAAACCAAATATTCCACCAAAAAACATTTATTCTACCCTTTTCACCTTCTCATTCATTAATTAAAAGAAAACCTACAACATAATCATCTATAAATTAAACCAAATATTCCACCAAAAATGTAGTTCAACAACTTTTAATTCTTTGTTTTGCTATTGGGTTTCTTTGTTTGTAAGATTGTTGTTCATTCTTCGTAAAATTTCTAGGTAAGCTAACACCTTTTATGATTTTCGTAATTATATAGTGTTTATGTGTGCCAATCAATATTATTGTTTTTTTTTCTATAAAAAAACATCATATTATTTTTATATGTTTTTGTGTATATTCCTTATTATTATTATAAAAGTTTTTGTTTTTTTTATTTTGATATATATATATATATATGTATAAGCAAGATGTTGGAAGGATGATGTGGATATCCTATCTATCGAGTATTAGCTTATAGGATTTTTTTCATTGTTTTGAGTTTTTTATATATTAAATAAGGTAAATACTATTATACCCCTTAATTAAAATTTTGTAATTTACTACAAAAAGGTTTCTTCGGTAATTTTGCTTACAATTTAATTAGCTTTAATTTTCAATTTTTTAACTTCTTATAGACATTCAATTTGGTCTCCTCAAATTCCCATTTATTAATTAATAAAAAAACCTACAACAAAACCATATATAAATACAACCTAATGCTCCCTTAACCTACAACCTTTATGTTCTATGTTATATTCTATTACGTTTGTATGTATTTTTGTTGTTTCTCTTTTATAGAATTTTTTTTCTTCATTACTATTGCTCAACCTTCGTAAAAGTTTCCGATAACGTTTCATTTTTTATTATAAATTTTATGATTATAAGATTTATATGTTGTTTTTGGGATGAGTATCATTAGTTTTTTATATATAAAAAGATTTTCATAGTTTTGTATGTAACGATAGAATAATGTTCTTTTTTCTTACTATTACTATTACTTTGCATTTGATATTTATGTTGTATTGGTGTTTTAAGTGATGTCATTCTTCTTAATTCGTTTTGCTTATATTTTGTATTTTCTTATAAAAGTTATTTTTGTTGACAACAACCAAACTACAAAGTACGATCTACGTATTATTTATTTATTTTTTGCTTTTTGTTTTGTTGTAGATTCACTTTTGATTTTTTAATGTACTTATAATTTCTTAATTTGCAATTTAAAAAAAATCCAACAATGAGATACCATTTTTCTAAGCAATTCAATCCTAAATTTATTCTTTAACTTTTCTCTAAAATATTTTCTTTTTCAATGTAGTTAATAACAAAATTTTTATTAAATAAAATTATTCATACTCTTTGTTTGCATCTAAATTTTTTTTATTTCATATTATTATAATATTTTTATACATATAACATTTAAGGATCAAGGGAGTGCATTGGTTGAAATTGTTTGTATATTATTTTTTTGGTTCACAAAAGATTTTCCCTCCTCTCTCTCTTTCTCTATATATACATATATATAATCAACATATTTAAGAACTCATTAGGGATGAAAAATTACAACAATCAACATGTATACTTTCATTTACATGACACTTAAATATAATAATATGTGTAATTTAAATAAATAAAAATATTATAATTAATATAAATAAATAATTGAAGATGACGATGGATCACGTCAATATAATACATTTATAATTATTGTTAGTTATACTATTTACATAACTCTTTATATATATATATATATATATTATTTAGAAAACAATATATTTTTAAATGACCAACCATGCAAGTTGTAGTCATTTTCTTTAGTACTACATATATATTAATATGTATTATTCACAAAGAAAACTAAGTATCTAAAATTTCTATTAATATACAAAGTTTGAATGAACATATAAAATTAAAATCACCATTATTATTTAAAATCTTATTGGCACCAATATATAAATAAAATAACATTAGAGTCAATATATAAGTAAAATAAGAATGAACATTTAGTTAAATAATAAAATTAATATATAAATATAGACACAATATATATACATATATATGGAATGATAATATAATTAAATTTTATATTAGTCAATTCTTGAACAAATGACATACTTACTACTAAATAAAATAATATATATTTAAAATATATTAAGACTAAATATTTATTGGATTTGTTAAATCAATTTAATAGTAATTAACATTTGTAAAAATATATATAGATTAAATAGCTTGAACAAGTGACATACTTACTACTAAATAAAATAATATATATTTAAAATATATTAAGAATGAATATTTATTGGATTTGTTAAATCAATTTAATAGTAATTAACATTTGTAAAAATATATATAGATTAAATAGAATAAATAAGTATATAAAATTCGAAAATAACTTACTATAGTAATTATTTCAATTTCATTTTTATGTTAAATTTAAATTGAAATCAAAATATGTAAATAAAATTGATGTAATACTTTTTATTTTGCATAATATTATTAAAACCACTTTTCAATATTCTTTAACGAGAAACTAAGCTATAAATAAATAGCCTTAAGTAGATCGAAAAAAAAACTTGAACGTGGATACATTAACAATTAAATCAAATTCGCATATGATCGAAGTGAATATAAATATTTTATAGGAATATTATGTCGCGGATAAATCTATATATTACGAGTTATGAAAAAAATACCCATCATACACATCATTATTATAATAAGTAGCCTCACACATTTCTTTTATCATTCGAGTCTATTACAAAGTTTGATAATGTTGAACTTATAGGTTGTATTTAATTATACATATCAAAAGAAACAACTAAGAATAATGAGGCAACTTCGTCTCAAATGTACATCAATTCTTATTATCTTATTATATGATATGTGATTCTCCGCCCGATTTAACTTCAAAATTGTCTAAATAATCTATCACCATCGCGCAACGTGCGATGCCGTTCAATGGTACATTAAGTATAAAAAAAAAGTCCAATGATAAAATATGCTCAAACAGAATAGTTCATTACCCTTATAAGTCATTAACCCAAAAAATAAAGTATATTATCAATGTATTTAGGGTCTCACACCAGGTAAATGTGAAAATGACTCTTACTTGATAAGCATTTGTTGGAATTAAGATGTTTATCACCAATTCGTTTTTATGGACAAAGATGTTGAATGATAATATAAACGATTTTGAGTTATTTAGATAATGTGATTACAATTATGCAAAACAACATAAATGATAGGATGATTGATGGTAGAATGTCAATATTCTAAAATGTGTATCATATAAGTTAAACGGTATTTACATAGGACGGATGAATAAAACTTATTAAATATAATTAATACACAGATACTTATATTACTTATGTAGGACAAATGAATAAAACATATTAAATATAATTAATACACAAATACTTATATTATTTTTTAAACACCGCGCAACGCGCGGTGCGGGCCACTAGTAACTATGTAAAAGGATCATGTGGTTTACATTAGATTGGACTAATGGCCCTAACCCTAACTCCAAGTGAAATCAATCTATTAAGCTTAGAGATCAAAAGTGCAATATAGTTTATACCATAGGGACCAACAGTGTAATATAATGTAATCCACAAGGACTAACAATGCAATATAATATAAACTATAAGATCTTTTCCATAATTTTTTCTAAATAGGGACCAAGTGAAATATAGTGTAAACCACATGGACTGTATGTTATTTACTCTATTAAGTATAAAGAAAAAAAATAAAAATGAATTGTAAACCACCGATACAAATCAAATGATCTAAGTGGCCATTTACCAAACACTTACTCAAGTAAGACTTACCAAGTCACATATCTATCGGATGCATATAACAAAGACCAAGAAGCTTGTCTTTCAATGCTGTGACAGATTGGTTATCACTCGGGGGGGTTCATAGCGCGTTAATCAAGTTCGAGCTTTACCGTGCACATGCCTGGGGACATTTAAGTGGGGCCATGTTTAGCCCCCAAAATTGTCGGGGATTAGTTGGACTTTGGCATGGACACCCTTCCAAAAAAAAACACCAAGAATCTTACTGGATAAGAGCAAAGGCGATACTTGTGACGGTCATCGTCTGTTACCACGGTTACCACTTATCAGGTAAATTGATGCAAATGATATCATTTTTGTCGACTAAAATTTTACCCGATAAGTAAATAACAGTGTTAAGTCTTACGAGTAAACACTTATTCACGTAAGCGTTTGATAAACGGCCACTAACTCTACATCATAGAAAATGAAAGATGAAAATTGTAATTTCTAAATTACAAAAACAAAAATAGAGAATTTCAACAAAGTGCATGGATGAGAAATGTAATTTATGAAGAAACAAAGAAAGGGCTTTCTTCTTCCCCAAACCTCCGGTATTGACATGGGGAAACCCTAAATAATTCCAGACTCCTTCCATGGCTGCTGCTTATACTTATACTCATACTCATACTCATACTCCATCAATTTTTGCCTAAATTCTGTTTTTCTATACTTCTAGTCTGAGGAAGCGGCGACGGCGGCAGTGGTGGCGGTGGCGGTGGTGGTGTCGTCATGGGGCGGAAAATGGAGTGGGCAGGTAGGGCAAATCACTTGGGAGGTATACCGAGGAAGACGGTGATAATGGCGGTCGGAAGTTTCGCGAAAGCGGTGGCGATTCTTCTCAATTCGACTTCCGTTCACAACGCCGATACTCTCCTCCGCCTCGTGAGATCTCGGCCTCCCGGTGTTCCTCTGATCACCGTTAGCAATCACATGTCAACGTCAGTTGTTCGATCTCTCTTTTTGTTCTTAATTTTATCTTCAATTTTGTGATCTGAATGAAGCTAGGGTTTTATTTGACCAACTGCAACTGAATTAGGGTTTCTGATGTTTGCTTGTGTATATTTGAATTGATTGTGGAGAAATGTTGGTTAGAGAAAGCTTGTTTTGATCTTAGAATTACGGAATGCCATTACTATTAGCTTGTAGGATTGTAAGATTCTGCAAGCTTTGAGCTTTGTTTATCAATTGATTAGTTTATGATTAAGGCTGTGTTTCGCAAAAATAAGTACAAGTTTAGATGGACCATAAGCTTGCTTATAAGCTAACTTATTGAAACGCTAGTTGGAGTAGGTTTCAGGAGCTTTTTGTAGCCTTTTCCAGTTATACTCTTATTTAATAGGGTTTATTTCACGAAAGTGTATCCGACTTGTCATGAAAAGTTATTGTATGGACTGTACTTCCATTTTTACCATTTGATGTATCAAACTATCAAAACCTACCATTTAATGTATTTTGTGACATGTTGGATATACTTTCGTGACAAGTTAGATACATTAAATGATATGTTTAGATAAAGTTGGATACATACAATGACCATTTATTAAACTCTGATATGCCAAATTGTAAAAATGGAAGTACAGTGCATACAATAACTTTTCGTGACAAGTTGGATACACTTTAATGAAGTAAACCCTATTTAATATTAATTATTGTATCCCTTGATACTCTTTTTGGTCATTTGCTAGTATCATAAGCTGGTTTTTTCCAAACATAATTTATTCATAAGCTAGCTTATCAGCTACTAGGTACTAGCTAGCTTATCAACTATCACTAATCAGCTAGCTTATCAGCTAGTTTGCCAAATACAGCCTAAGTCCTTAAGGGTGCGTTTGGTACGCAAACGGGACAGGACAGGACAGAACAGGACAGGACAGGACAGAACAGGACAGGACAGGTGTCCAGCGTTTGGTAAGCTAGAACAACATAGGACAGGACAGGCCAGAACATGTTAAAATGACCAGTTTACCCCTGATGAGCTGTGTACTGTTTTATTAATAAATAATCAACTTAATGCATAATAACAAAGAATTTAAAACCTTATAATATTGTTTTATTGATAAAGTCTATAAGTTGTCGCCGGAAGTAGCAGTCGCAGGTCGCCGGACATCGCCGGAGAGGGAGGTGGAGGCCGCCGGACGTCGGACGTCGCCGGAGGTAGCAGCCGTAGGTCGCCAGACATCGCCGGATAAGAAGGTGGAGGCCGCCGGACGTCGGACGTCGCCGGAGGTAGCAGCCGCAAGTCGCCGGACATCGTCAAAGAGGGAGGCGGAGGTCGCCGGACGTCAGACGTCGCCGAAGGTAGCAGCGGCAGGTCGCCGGACATCGCCGGAGATGGAGGTGGAGGCCGCCGGACGTCGGACGTCGCCGGAGGGTAGCAGCGGCAGGTCGCCAGACATCGTCGAAGAGGGAGGCGGAGGTCGCCGGACGTCAGACGTCGCCAGAGGTAGCAGCCGCAGGTCGCCGGACATCGCCGTAGAGGGAGGCGGAGGTCGCCGGAGGTAACAGCCGCAGGTCGCCGAACATCGCCGGAGAGGGAGGTAGATCCGAGGTCGTGAAATCGAAGAGGAGATGGAGTTTGGGAGAAAGCGGTTGAAGAAAAAAGAAGAGATATTTAATTAGGTTTCTTATTTTAGGGGTATTTTGGTCATTAAGTTCCTTGTTCTACTTAGTTCCATGGGTAAGGGGGTGGACACACTTGTCCCATGTCTTGTGCTACTGTGTTCTACTTAGTCCAAGGTTGGGGCGCGCCAAACGCAGGACAGGACTGTCCTGTCCTGTCCTGTCCTGTCCCCACCCTGTCCAGTGCACCAAACGCACCCTAATGGATGAAGTTGTCTAGGTGGATAAGTCTGTGTGCATAGATTATAAATGTTTTTGTTTGGGAGGTATTGTCATAGATCGGAAGGAGCTTGATTTTTAATTAGGAGGAACAAGTTAGGAAAACTTTGCTTTTTGAATAGAGCTCCCACTAGAAGCTTACTGAATAAGTCACTTTTTATGTCGTTAAGCCACTACGAAAGAGTTATGTATAGTGGACTGAATAAGTTGTGAGTCTTATTAAGCTCGTTAAGTGGTTGACTAATAATGTGAACTTTTGCAGGTTGGATGACCCGGTTATGTGGGGATTTAAAGGTTTCCCAACATGTGATGCAAAGCTGCAACGATGGGTACTAGCTGCTGAAGACATTTGCTTCAAAAATCCGGTCTTTTCATACTTTTTCCGGCTTGGTGTGTGACAATTTGCTTATTTGGTACATTTTCAAAGTTTTATGGTTTCTTGATGCTTATCTTTAGGAATTCTTAACTGTTACCATCTTACTATGTAGTGTATCCCTTTGAATGAGAATATCTTTATAAGAATATATGAATAACAATGAAGGTTGTTTGGATGGTTTTCCATAAACTTCTGTATGGATAGAGTTGTCTGTGTGGATTAATCTATCTGTATAGATTAGGTAGGTCTTTGTTTGGACTTTGGAAGTGTTCTTCATAAATGGAAGGAGCATGTTTTTTAATTGGGAGAGACGAGTTTGGAAAAACCTTGACTTTCTGCATAAAGCTCTCCTTAGAAGTTTACCAAATTAGTCACTTTAAACCACTGCAAAACAGTCATGGATAACTGATTGAATGCTATAAGTCACATTAAGCTGCTAACAAACATGGCCTGACAATCTGCCTTAAATTGACGCACGAATTTCCAATTTATTTATAGAGATTTGCATAAGTGGAGTATGGCAAAAGAGCTGAACTTAAAAAAGGCACCATTTATTTTCTAGAATCCTTAAGGGCTTACCTGTTTATGATTGCTTTTTGGGTTTTAACATTACATGAAGTTTAATCCTCTTTTAGCATACCCAACTAGCTGCCTATGGATAATAAGGCTTGTTGAATGTTGATATCCTAGCTTTGATTCGCGATAAGGGATTGGAAAACGACCTTTGTGATATCTCGTGTGTTTTTGTATGTGCGTTGTGTTGTTTATATCAATTAATGTGTCTTTAAATGTGTGAAGATCTGTCATTTTGGTTGGAAATGCTTAAGACATTATGTGAAAAAGGAATATGATATAAAATTCTGAATCGTCGGTAGAGAATATTGGTTTTTCTGTGTGATGCTTTTGGCCCCCACACGTGCTTAGCGTAAATTGCCATATAATTTGGATGAAAAAGAGAAGGAAATACTGAAAATGGATGTATTCATATTCTTTGTCCACAGTAGCCATATTTATTTTGTATCTTTCACCAAATGGCAAACACCTAACAAAACCTGGAACAGGACGAATAGAAAATCCATCAAAAAACTTCGCCAAACACTCCTACAAGAATAATGTAGTAAAATAAAATAAAGATGATACTAGTATAAGCTCAATACTATCTTAAGCACTTGAATTGTAAACATTTACCTAAAATATAGTACTCTAGATAAACTATAAACCTTATCTCTTTGCAATTGAGGTTGTAGTGATCTAGACATCTAGTGGATTTATTTCTTTGGATGACACTCTGTTTTTTAAGTCCTAATGTATGCAAATGAGGAAGCCTTTCTGTCTTACCGCTTGTTGAGTAGTCAATGCCAGCCCTATAAATCGGAGACCCAAAGCATAGGACACTGCCATCTTTGTCAGAGTTGCCTTCTAGTATTACTCGCTTTCTCTTGTTGCAGCTTCAACCAACTGTCCTCAAAATATTATTTTTATTCGGTATCTATCTTCTGGTTAATTTATGTAATTTATTAAATGTTAATAATAATAAAATAACATAAAAATGTATAAAATAAAAAATACATAAACTTTTTATTGATGATTGGTTTGTTATAAAATATTTACTTAATATAATTTAATAAGTTACATAAGTTAATCAAAATATATGAAAGATATAAACAATTCATTAGGGGTAAATTGGTCATTTTTTCTATTATTCTGTCTTACCAAAGGCTGAACAAACTATTTTGTCATGTCCTGCCGGATACCAAACGCACCCTATTGTTGTTCCTCATCTACTCGATCCTGGGGAAAACTCATTCCCCTCTGTCGGTCCCTTTCACCATTTGTCAACTTTCTTTGCTGCCATTGGTCTCAAAGCGAGATGCTTTGATACCAGTTTGTAGGTCCCTGTAAAATTTGCTGCATGGTTTAGTCACTTGAATATCTTGATTATGACTTTATGATAATTGGAAAAGGAAAAGAAATGTTAGGGATATTGTTGTAAGGTAGCATAACGCACACATGGAAAACGTCGTTACTTAACTTGTAATCTTACTTCACTTTTAAAACTGTAAAACCTGCAGGGAAATGCATCCCGATTACGAGGGGTGGTGGAATTTATCAAGAACACATGTCTGAAGCTCTTGATCGGTTAACAACAGGCGAATGGGTACTTTATATGTTGAATCTTTTAGTAAGTTGTCATGAATAGCTTCTCTGAATTTTTTTAATAAATTTATTTGGACAGCTACACACATTTCCTCAAGGAAAAGTCTACCAAGAAGACGAACCAATAAGACAACTGAAGTGGGGAACTGCCAGTCTCATTGCCCGTGCCCCAGTAACCCCAATAGTCTTGCCGATTATCCATCATGGTTTAGAAAAGGTAACATGCCTACATGTTCTCTTCTTTTTTTCTTCATATTACCAAGAAACGATAATATGCAAACCAGAAAATGTTTAATACAAGAATCAAATACAAGGATCGTAAGATTTGAGGGTCTGTTTGTTAGCTGCTGAACGAGCTTAATGGGATTCATGGCTTATTTGGTCAGCTATACATGACTATTTGCTAGTGGCTTCTTCAGTAAGCTTCTTAGGGGGAGCTTAACGTAGAAATTCAAGATTTTTCCATAACTTTCCTTCCAATTAAAAAACACACTTCTTCCATTGTGAAAAAAACCCTTTCAAACAAAAACGTTCCCCAATCTAGACAGACCGGGTAATCCACACATACAACTTTATCCGTACATGACTTAATGGAAAACCAATCAAACAGCCCAACTGGTTTTTTTAACAACTAGGTTGCGAACTAGTGTGTGATATGTTACAACAAAAACCAATTTTCTTTTCAATTATTACTGAAGAAACACTTGTGTAGTATTATATATTCAACTTTCTTCACCGAGATGGAAATCAGACCGAAATTCTATCATGTTAACACCAGTCGCAATTCCTTAACAGGTGATGCCTGAAAAATATATTTTTGGCAGGCGACCACCTTTCCCGCTATGGAATAAGGACATAAAGATAACGGTCGGTGAGCCAATAGAATTCGACATTCCCGAGTTGAAGCAGAGAGCGCTTTCCAATTCTAGAAACTCATCTCCATTCCGGAGCTTTGGTTGGCCACCTATCGAGCAAATGGATGAGGCTGCGCAAAGATGCCTGTATATCGATATATCGGAACGTATTCGGACCGTCATGGAGCGGTTACGGGAATTCGGTAAGAAGCCAAAGGTGTGAAACTTTTTAATCTTTATGCCTTTGGATCCCCATTTTGTTATTGAAACATGCATCTTATAGGAAACATTGATTTTTTAAGTGTAGTTGCAATTGACTTATTTATTCAAGAAACCAATGTGTAAGGCCCCATTGGCCAATATGTTTAGGTGAATTATTTTATTTCACAAATCCAATTTATCTGATAAAGGGTATGATAGCATCTTCTAAAGCATCGTGTTCTTATTGGTCCAAAGTCGACCTTCTTATCAGTTAAGTTTGTTTTTTAAGAGGGTTGAAATTTGAAGTTTGATTTCACATCTAAAAAATAAGAGGTGGATGGTGCACGTCTTAAAAATTCAGATGATGGTAAGAGATTTACAGTCATTTTCTTAAAAGTGAAACAAACAGTCTTTAGTCTAGTCTTAAATCTACAAACTTTAGAATAGAGTCGACCGCAAGTCTGATCCCTGGCCCTCGCTTGTCATTAAACCCTGATATGACCAACCTTTTTCAACAAGCAGTTAAATCGTGGCCCTAACAAACACGATATAAGAAATCCCGACTAACCTCCCTTTAAATCAAAAAGCCTGGCTTGACCGAAAAAGTCTAAGATCTTTTGCATTTCTAACTTGAAAGTATCTTTTATTAAAGACTCTGGTTAACACCACATAATAGTATAAAAAAACTTCAATTTAATTATAAGTTTTGATGATCGAGTAATTGTGTCCAAGAAAATAAAATTGCTATTTTAGGAAGAAAAAAACGATTTAGGGCTTGTTCATTAACAAGTTAATAAGCTTAATAGTACTCATAGTTTATTCAATCAGATACATGATTGTTTGTTAGTGGTTTGATAGTATAGAAATTGGCTTGTTTAGTAAGCTTCTTGGGAGGAGCTTGATGCAGAAAGCCACGTTTGTTTCAAACCAACCTCTCCAATCAAAAAAACATGCTTCTTCCAACTATGAAAAAGCCTTGAAACAAAAACCTTCTTAATCTATATAGAAAAATCAATCCATTCAAACAACTTTATCCATGTAAGAGTTGATGGAACCAAATAGCCCCTTGGCCTTATTCTTAGTTGATGACATTCTTTTTTCATTCAAATATGGTTCTTGGATTGGTCCGATCTAGTTCAAAACAGTTTTTCAAGCATAAAAGGAGGACGTCGTCTATTTGTCAAATAAAAACAAACCCAAGTACATTTGCTTTGCGAGTTTGGGACCGAAGCTATTAGTAGTCAGATCAATCCCAAACTAGTTCAGTTTGGTTTCAATACTTGTTATTTTTGGTCACTATCTAAATGTTTAATGTGTATTATTATAATTGGTAGATAAGGGAAAGATATGGAATTTTAGGATTTTTATTTTATGCCAAAGCATGGGTATTTATCAGTTGCATTGTGATCCGACGGATTTAGGTGAGTTGGATCCAATCCAATCATCCCGAGGACCCCGATGGATGTTGGGTGTTATCATCTGATCCAATTCAATCTAATCCAATAGATGATTGAATCAATACGTTTCCTTCATTGGATATTACTATTGGTTATTCGTTGGATCAGATTAAACCTATCCAATATTTTAATACAATTTTTAGCCTATAATTTATATATTTTCTAATAAATAAAAACCACTATGTACAAATATCAACTGAAAACAATATCGTAAAATATTAATGCTTATACATAGTAATTTGGTGGCAGTTGGATGCTAGGGATTAAGTTCACGTGAAACAAGCCTTTTCCGTGAGACCAGTGAAACCAACATATTTTACATGAAATTTCACATAAAAACATTTGTGAAGGTTAAAAAAATTGAACATTCATTGTTAAAACATACTAAAAAACACTATCGAAAAAAAATATTCCAAAAGAGGTAAAAAAACGATACCTTCACAGCATTTTTCTTTGTGAATGTTTGCATTATATATGTAACCTTCACAGAATTTGAGCTGTGAAGGTTTCGTTTTTTTACCTTGTTTTGGATATTTTTTTGCATCGAAAGTGATTTTTAGGTCTGCGTATTCGAGTTTTATGTACATTCACAGTGTTTTTTGTGAAGTTTCATACGTTAAGTATTGGTCTCACACGGTCTCACGGAAACAGTTTGGTCATGATAGTTGATTGTATAATTGGATTGGATAGATTGAATTTTAGACTATTATCCAAGCACTCGTATGTCCAATTTGAATGTTGAAATTTTGTATCTAATCTTAATCCAATTACAATTGAATATTCCATCATCCTCATTCTATTATAATTAGATATGTCAGTTTAAATTACTATTTACATTTATAGATGCATGATGAACGAGATCAATGAGTACTTAAAGGAACACACAAACTTTGAAAGTTATATATGATTTATATACAAACTCATATATGATTCATGCAATTTTGCTCGCGACTTAAGTCGCAACCAAAGTTGCCCGAGTAGCTTTTTTTTCACAAAATCGTATAGTTATGGTTTGAACCTGATCATGGTTCATCGTATGTTTATAATGCATAGGAACATAAATTAAGTCACTACCAAACAATAATATATACGTCCTCGGATAAATTACAAGTCTCATTAAACATCTAACAAAACCCTAAACCTTGTTCCACCAAGGAAAATGAGCTTAACTATCCCATAACAATGCAAGAGCATCTACAACACCATCAAAGCTACCAAACCTACTACCCACCACCTCCACCTCCACTCCTAACCTCTCCGCTCCGGCCGCCGTCACTGGCCCATGCGCGGCCGTCACCATCGCCGGATTCCTCCTCTTCACACTCTCCCAATCCAAACCCATCGCACTCAAGCTCTTCAACATCCCTTCCACCTCCGCTGTACTCGTGAACACCACCGCATCCACCGCCGGACCACCACCCCTCCCCACCAACACCGCCGCACACTCCGCCCCCAACCACCGCGTCTCGTACGCCTCCACCCTCACCGCCACCCACCCCTTCGACCCCAAATCCGCCAAGAAGTCCGGCACCACCGGCGGCTCCTCCAGCCCCACCACCGCCGGCACCGGACACAGCACCCTCCGGCCGCCGCCAAACCCTAGCGCCGCCGCCATTCCCGCCGGCGACGCGGTTTCCGGGACCAGAATCTTGATCCTCCGGCAGCCGTCGCCGGCGAGCTTGGCGACGAAGGAGTCGTCGATGAGGGAGGCGTCGCTGCCGAGGGCGGAGACGGTGAAGGGGTCGTCGGAAGGGGGTAGCGGCGGGGAGTGGAGGGCGGAGAGGGCGGCGGAGAAGGCGGAGATCCCTGATCGGGAGGTGAAGGCGAGGGCGGAGAAGTGGTGGAGGAGAGGCGGCGGTGGTGGTGGAGGGGAGAGGTAGCGGAGGAGGGAGGAGTGGGTTTGGGGGGTGGGTTGGACGGAGACGGTGGGGCACCAGAGTGGGGTCCACCCTTTGAGGTGGATGCGGTGGGAGAGACGGCCGGCGTAGTTTTCCGGCGTGGTGAAGGCGATAAGGCGGTGGTTGGTGGCGGTGGCGGTGGCGGTTGAAGGGTTCATTTTATGGGTTGGAAATTTGGAATTGGAATGAAAGAGAAAGGAAAAAAGAAAATATGAAACAAGATAAAAGAAAATATGAAACAAGATAAAAGAGAACAAACATGTTGATATAAAAACAAAATTCGTAAATTTTTGGCAATGTTTCATTTTTTAGTAAGGAAACTAGAAAATACTTGGTTTTCTTGGTTTTCCAAACTGTTCCAGGAGTGAATTTAAAGACAATGGAAGGAAAGTGATGTTGATTTTTCTTTCAAAACATTTCACCCGAATAGAGGTGCACCACATCGGAGATTGGTTTTTATCCGATTTGGGTTTTAGGTTTTTGAAAAGAAAACGGTTTTTATAAAATCCAGTTTGGAGGGGTTACAAGGATATCCAATTAAACTGGTTATTGAAAAATAGGGAAGAGTTATTTTGTTAACCAATGAATTTGTGTTAACCGTATTAACTTATAGTTGCATACGTAAATCAATGAAAAAAATTTTGTGAGGTTGTTTAATATGATGAAAATGTTCTATAAACTTCAATTTTTGATGAAATTGTTTCATATTTCGGTATTTTTATTCTTATGAAACTTTTCTTATTCTTATGAAACTTTTTTTCATTTCTATGTAAAAAACACCTTCATATGAAACAATTTAATCAAAAAATTTAGTATATGAAACATTTTCATCGTATTAAACAACTCCAAAAAAAAAAATCATTGATTTACGTATGCAACTATGAGTTAACACGGTTAACACAAATTCATTGGTTAACAAAATAACTTTCCTCTTGAAAAATAATGAGTTTTTCAAAAACAGTTCGGAAAAAAATTGATCGGCTAAAAATTAGCTAAAAGACTTTTTTAGAAAATAACTAAAATAATCTTTAATTAATAGAACTTTATAACAACCACTAAAAGAATGAACGAACCTATAAAGCTTTTGCAAGTCATAATAATTATCTTACAATTTATATATTTGTAAGAAAGAAAAATATTTTTTTAATACACCACAAGGACCAAATTTATTATTTACGTTTTATTTAAAGTTTAAACACATGTGACAATAGATTTGTAAGGAAGAAATATAGTTGTTTCCTAACAGTAACCGGGTCTTTTCCCGGATAAAAATCTGGTTTTTAAACCGACCCGGTTTCAATCCAGTACCCCTCCCTCCAAAAAACGGTTATGGTTTTAAAAAATCCAGTTCGAATAAAAAATCCCATTTTGGCAAATCTCATTTTGGATGGTTTTTGTGTAAAATCGGATATTCGGATTTTTTGTGGAACTCTACTTCCAAATGTGAGAGGAAAGAGAAGTAAAGGAAAAGGAAAAAAACTTAAACCAATTAAAAATTTACTGAAGTTATTAAAGTTACTAAAATAATTTGACCTTTTATTACAAATGATATATTTTTAATGGGATATTCATAAAATGTCATATTTCCTTTCTTTTCTCTTATGTTCGAGAACACGAAAATAATATATTTGTTCCTTCAATTTCCTTTTCTTTCGAAAACACAAAGAAAACAAATTATATTCCTTTCTTTTCTCTTTCTTTTCTATCAATTTCTGAACCGATCCATTAAGAGACAACATTTGAATCGTTAAACCAAAGAAGTGTTAGCCTAGTGGTAAGGCTTGGGCACTACATAGTGGTGAACCCGAGTTCGAGCCCTGGGGGACGCATTCTGGAGGTACGGGGGCTTCGACCCCGGGCTGCATGCTTTAGCAGTCGGGCTTCGGCCCAAAATTGCCAAGGATTAGTCTGGGCCCAATATGGTCTGGGATACCTCATCAAAAAAAAAAAAAAAAAACATTTGAATCGTTAAGAAAGAAATCTTGTTTGGCCAAAAAAAAAGGTTTGCCTTTTAAGGGTTTTAAATCCCCTTAATGTTTTTGTATCTTGGGTGATTAAGCAATTGTCAACAATCATATTTTATTTTACACTATGTTATATGATCCTCTCAACCATTCTAACCACTTGATTATCCAACACCAAACCATTCAACAATTGCCAAACAATCCCCTTAGTGTCCGTTTGTTAGGAGCTTATAAAACACAATGAAATTAATAGTGTTAGATATATATGACTCTTTAGTAGTGAGTTTATGATATAGAATGTGACTTATTCACTAAAATTCTAGAGGAAACCTTTATACATTATTTATAAAAAAATCTCTCAAACAAAAACCTTTAAAATCTATAGAGACCTATTAATCTATATAAGGAGCTTTATCCATACAAGACTTGATGAAAAACCAACCAAACAACCATTTATTTAGCACACTTGTAGGAAAGAGTTTTATGCATAAAGTCAAGTTTTTTTTTTACAAATCTGGTTGTTCCAACTCCCAATTGAAAACATGTCATATATGAAAAAGTCCCCCAAAACAAAAACCTCGCAATTTATACAGGCGGATTAGTCAGATGGTTTTAGTCATACACAACTTAATGAAAAACCAACCAAATAGCCATTGAATTAGTATATTGTTGTATATGCGTTAAACTATACATTAAGAATATAAAAAGTAAGTCCTGATATGAATTCGTTATGCTAATTAGGCTGTGAGTAGCGCCCCTTCAGTTTGGGCAGGCTTCCTGATCGGTTTCCGACAGGCTCAATCGGGCTGCAGTACAGGTAAAGCGGACTTCCAAATCAGGCTTCATGTTGGTTTTGGAACCCATCTAAACCGATTGCTCTCTCTCTCTCTCTCTCTCTCTCTCTCACACACACACACACACACACACATTTACACTTTTTTCTTTTTTTATTGAAATATATATATATATAGAGGAAAGTTCAAATGTGAACCACTTTTTGGTTGTGAACGTGAGGACAACCGAGAGCGCGACACGTGGCGGCTTTGAATGTGGTCCCTCTCTTTAATTCAATGCCCTCCCATGAATCGCGCCTAGTCATCCGCCGCGGACTTGACGTGGCGCTTAGTCATCCGCCACGTGTCGCCACATGTCGCGCTCTCAGTTGTCCTCACGTTCACAACCAAAAGGTGGTTCACATTTGAACCCACCCCTATATATATATATATATTGGACTTATTGTGCTGTGGTACTTGACAGAATGCATTTATTGTAAGTTTATGGATAAAGCTGATGTGGTACTGATGTGACAAAGTAAACTTATGAGTTGACTGGGCTACCGTACCGATAACCTTGTATTAGATGGTTTAAATCATTTGACAAACATAAAATACAATTATGATATCAATATCAAATGAAAAAGTTAAACCAATGTACAACAAGCATGTCACAATCAATAAAAACTCCTTAAATTTATTATCACTTTTGGTACAAGATAAAGAACAACTTTTATTAACGATTATAATAAACAATAATAATAATTAGAAAAAAAATGAAAAAGAAAAATAAGAGTTCCAATCCTCTAAAATATATGCTAAGAAAAACTGCACAAAATATAACAAAGAATACAAATCTGTATTTCAAGGCTATATCTTCTTCTAAACCTCTTTTAGTATTTGCTAATCTTCATTCCAATCTTCATATAAAAATCACCATTTTACCATTTTACCCTTTTCCTTTTTTATTCTCTTCCTCCAATCAAATTAGGACATGTGTCAAGAACTCAAGCTAGTGGGAGAGAGAGACAGAGAAAGAGAGAAAGATGACGTGTCAAAATCTTATTGGACGGAAGGAATAAGGAACAAATAATGGAGATTTTTCTTTATAAACCCGAGCCGAGATCAGAAGGATCGATTCGAACCACTAGCGGTGTGGTCACCCGTGACTTCCCGTTCTTCCATTGTAAATAACCGAACACGTAACCTCGAGCCGGTTCGGTCGGTTTAAAAGTGGCAGTGAAGTTCATCTTCTGACCGAACCGGTCAAACACTAGTCTCCGTGGGACGATATCAACCTCGACCCCGCGTGGCCGAGCCACCACGGCTCGATATACGGTTCTCTTTTGCGAGTTTCCGACGAAAGTCAAGGTCCTAGTGACGGAAAATCGCGTTTTGAGGTTGGGTACGACAATGGACGGATAGTTGAGTCCCGAGGGTGTGGTGAACGTTTTGTTTTCGCAAGTGGTTTGGTCTCGGGTAATGAGCCGGAGTGATTTTTCGTCATACCCGATCGAGCAGAGAAAGGACTTGTAGTCGGTGCCAGTTGCATCATAGACTAGACCGGGGTCGAGGACGGTTGTGGGGTCCACGAACCCCGAACCGAAGTCGAAGGGGTTGCCCCTTCGCCCCTCTGGGTCAACCCGCATCGGTTTCCCACTCTTGTCGAAAATCGAAGCTGCAAAAATCCGTTAACATGTTTATCAGGTTCTTACTAACATTCATATCGGTGAACTAGCAAATAAGCGAGTTTAGCTAATAAACTAGCTAATAAATTAGATGACAATATAAAAGGACCTAAAAATCGCATTAACAAATGGAATGAAAGGGCATAATTGAAAAAAGTGAAAAAAGCACAACTTATTGAATGTACTAGAGATGGATAAAATGGGTCCAGCCCAACCCGGGACCGATGTAGGACACAGCCCGATGGTCCTTAATTGGTTATGATTCTTATGAAAATTCAAGGCCAGGCCGAACCTAGGACCAAGACCTGTTATACGTGGGCCCGACGATCCATAAATTTTATGTCGAGTTTTTCAAGATTTTTAAAATAGTTTCTATGTTTCCTTTTACCAAAAATTTCAAGTTTATTATAAGATTTCCCAACTCTTTTTTAAGTGTTTCAATACTAAATTTCATAAATCGTAGTTACAAGAGCATGTACATTATTTTTTTCTCGTAAAAGATATTTTTAAGAAAAAAATGCATTTGAATGACACAATTAAAGACTTTAAAATGTATTTCAATAAGTTATTATCCAAAAAGAGAATCATTAAACAACATTTTTTGTGCTCAAAATTTAATTTTCGGAGAAAAAAAACTTGGGACGATTTGAGCCCGCCCTGGGACCGGTTATGAAAAGGAAATCAAAGGACCGGGACGGATTTGACCCAACCAGGAACCGTTTTTTTTGGGCACTTTCTAATTGAAACACTACTAGAACTCCAGAAGTAGTGTTTCAAAAAGTTACCTTATTGCTTACCAAACTGGATTTTTCAATAAACTCAAAAAATAAGCTAGTTTACCCGTGGTCATGATAGCAGATTTAATCGCAGAAGGAGACCAAGAAGGATGAACAGCTTTTATCAAGGCTACAATTCCAGTTACATGTGGGCAAGCCATCGATGTGCCCGAAAGAATATTGTACTCCATTTTCCCAATCGCCGGGGACCATGCCGCGAGTATATTCAGCCCCGGGGCCGCAACGTCCGGCTACAAAAAGACGTTTTTAAACGGTCAACAAGATTTGAACTCACAACCCAACAGTCATCGAGATTAGGGGCTTAAGCGAGCCGAGTTGCTCGTGAGCTACTCGGGATCGACTCGTTCTCAATTCGAGCTTGAGTTAAATGACCGAGCCGAGCTCGAGCTTCACTTTAGACTCATTTAATAAACCAAAAAACAACTTAATTTACTGCTATGCACAAGTGCATACAGTCCAGATCGAGGGGTACTACGAGGTTATTCCTCGCTTTTCCCTTGAACCAGACCCTGTATATATAATACATATAATAACTGAGGCTCATTTACACCCCTAGTCGAGATCCAATAGCATCGGTTCAAAAGTCAAGGTGCGGAAACGAACCTTTAAAATTTCCGGGGTTAACCCGTTAGGACCTTTCGATGAGAAGGACGATACTCGAGGAGCCGGTTGCGATCCCAATACAGCCTCCGAAGAGTAAATCCGTGACGTCGGCCTCCTGCAAAAAAACAGTTAGTTTGACGTAAAAGAAAAAAAAGTCAACTACGATTGTTCGGAAAGTCAACCACTCGAAGTAAACGATACGAACCGTGTGTTGTTAATGTACGATAAAATCCGGTGCCCTACTTTCCTCCCGACGATGGCTGCCGGGATCACGAACGGGATCGCGACATCGACGTTTTCGTCGACGAGAATCATCCCGACCGCGCCGGCCGCTTTGACGATCTCGCTCTTGGTCACCTTCGACTCCGATGAACGCTCGGCATGTCGGCATAGCAACACCTTCCCTCGGGTTTTCGTGTAATTTAACGAGCTTTCCAAGCAGTAACTGCACCGTAAAAGACGGTAAAGATTTTCAACACATTTAGATTTACTCGGTAACATCGTTCTCGTTCGTAACGATGAACAGAAGTACCTGTTGCTTCACCTGGATTGATAGGGAGTGAAGTAACCCCCGTTTGCGATTGAAGCGGATATGATTCTTGCTGAAGAGTTCATCCCGAGAACACTTAGACTCTCACCCTGTTAAAGATCGAAATGAATCAATAACAATATAAAACTTAACAAACCCAATACATTCATGGGTTATTCTTATTCATCATCAATGCCTATTATTCATGACGAATAACACAACATTCGTGATGAATTATATATCATTCATTATGAATAGCACACCATTAGTATGCCACGGATCACATACATTCACGGGTTATTCATCATGAATAGCGTATCATAAAGGCCTAAGGCCCTCAAAGCAATTAAGCAACCCTAAGTCTCTCTTCTCAACGTGGGCACATGCTAGAAAATGTGGTACCCACCCATTACATCGATGCTCGTGAATTTGATCCCAGACAATCCAAGTTTGTGAACTTTATAAATTTTTTAGATGTTAGTATAAAACCATACCAACATGTACCATCTGAGAAAAGTCGGTACCAATTAAGTTGATACAAATTAGAGTTGGTTGGTACACGGTATAAGTTTTTTATGAGCAATTATAATTGGTTGGTACACGGTATTGAGAAAAGAACACATGGTACCATACCATGTTCACCCCTAATAAGGGTGTGTTATTCATTATGAATTCATCATGAATGTTGTATTCTACATCTTACTTCTACCCCATAAGGGTAGAGACCAGAGAGGCGTTTTACGTTTTTTTTTTGCAAACATAAACAATAAAGATTAAGAAATACCTTCAACACAACGCCATTTCCTAACTCAACGTTAGCCGTAAACTCCCTATCAATAGATGTAGCCGCAACGGTTATCATCCACGGAGCAAGATTCGTGGCGGACCCTTTCGTCCCTTCATTACCAACCGAAGAAACGACCGTTATTCCACGGCTAACCGCGTGAAACGACCCAATCGAAATGGCGTCACTGAAGTAATCGCCCTGAGGGGCATCAGGGCCGAGCGACAACGACACGATGTGGACCCCGTCTCTAACCGCATCATCGAACGCCGCCAATATGTCGGCATCGTAACACCCCGAATCCCAACAAGTCTTGTAGACCGCCACACGAGCCATCGGCGCACCGCCTCTGGCACCACCACGGGCCAAGCCCTTGTAGTTCATGTCCATCACATACCGCCCGGCGGCCGTGGAGGCCGTGTGGGTCCCGTGCCCGTTACTATCTCGTGGAGATTGAAACGACCGTTTGTTCTTCGGATCATCATCGTATTCCACTTCTCCGTTTTCTAACTTTTCTTGTTTTTCGGCTTCATAGCCACTAAGGTAATACCTTGCACCTATCAGTTTCCTATGTGAAGACAAAACTTAGATTAGATCTAGAAACACCAATTATCAAGTGGTCCCCATTGTCCGGAGACCATATCATAGGATCTATATAACCAGTGAGAAGTGTCAAATATGGTGAGAACCGTGAGAAGTGGGTTTCAACCGTTTGATGAGAAATGCATGATCATTAGGATGACATGCACCGAGATGCACCGGATCAATTCCCTTTTAAGCTGCAATTTATGGGAAGGTATTTGATTAAAAGTGATCAGCGGTTTTAAAAGTACTTCTCACCAAAAATGACACTTCTTACATGATGCCTTCTATAACCGTATCTATAGATCTATCAGTATATCAGTTCGTTCACCGTTTCTAGATAAAACAAATCTAAAACCAATCATGGAGATAATGATAACAATAATTTCAATCATATAATTGAAGAAACACCTGTTACAGTGAGTGATATTGAATGCTTCCCCAGATTGGCATTTTCCTCTCCAGCCAGCTGGCACAGGGGGCATGTCGGTATCGCTAAAACTTGCGGATTCCGGCCAAATTCCTGTACGGAAAAAAAAAAACCGTTTGTTTTGGAAAACCCACATCCATAAACACGTATAAATCATCAAATACCAAAAAAGAAAGATGTTAATTTTAGTTCATATCAAGAATGCCAGCATAGAAAATCAAGATTTTCAAGAAAGTTATGATTGTTGCGTTTCTTGGAAATCCCACATCAGTGAACACGTAAAAGTAACGAAAATTTGGAACTTTGATTCGTATCGATCTTTAACAGCGAAGAAAATGCTGAAATCAAGAAACTTGTGATCAAATATATAGGGGGGGGGGGGGGGGGGGGGGGGGATTTAGGGGAAAACACACAAAAGACAATGAAAAGCTCAGGAAACACCTGATAACCATTCATCTGGACCCGTATGCAAATGTGCATACAAGTAATTGTTGTTTTTTGGTTTTTAGGCACGTGTGCATGTTATGCACATGTGCATACCGGACAAATTGCTTACAAATTGACGGTATGCATACAAGTAACTGAAGTTATTTTTTGGTTTTTATGTGCATGTTATGCGCGTTTGCTGAACAGTTACTACGGTGTTCCTCATACCTCAGTTAGTCATCTTTTTGTCGGTTTTCATTGAATCTGACCCTATGTGTATATATGGGCATGGTCACATTTGTGATGATGAAATCTTTAAAGAAAGAGTGTGATAATTGAAAAATAGAAACATTTTTCAACTTTTCCTAAAAATAAAGATGAATACAACAACATGAATAGAAGGTGTGTCTCAATGGTCCTAGAGAGAGAAATAAGAGAGAGAAAGAGAGGTGTTTCAATTTTAAGTAATAAATGAGATGTCATGTGTTCTGTTTTCCATCAATGCCATTAAAAAAACAAAATCTCTCCATTGAACATACAGAAAGAAGTAAGAGAAAACAAGACTGGAGAAAGAAGATTACACCATAAGGTCAATTGGGTGCTATGAAATTCCTTTTTACAAGTTGAAATGACCAAAATACCCTCAAGTTTATTGTTGTTTTTATGGGAATTATGGGCAAAAAGAATCACACATCTTTATCATTGAAAACCAATTATGGCATTAACTTTGATCAGATCACATTATAAGGTCAATTGGCGCTATGAATTCCTAACATGTTCAATGACTAAAATGCCCTCAAGTTTATTGTTGTTTTTTTTGGGAATTATGGGCAAAAAGAATCACACATCTTTATCAATGAAAACCAGTTATGACATAACTTTGATCAGATTACACCATAAGGTCAATTGGGTGCTATGAATTCCTTTAACATGTGTTAAATGACGAAAATGCCCTTCAAGTTTATTGTTATTTTTCCCTGGGGATTATGGGAAAAATCACACATCTTTATCAATGAAAACCAAATGATAACATTAACTTTGCTCAGATTACACCGTAAGGTCAATTGGGTGCTATGAATTCCTTAACATGTGTGAATGACCAAAATGCCCTCAAGTTTATTGTTGTTTTTTCTTGGAATAGTTGGAATTATGGGAAAAAATCACACATCTTTATCAATGAAAACCTAATGAATGACATTAACTTTGATACCGTAACGTCAATTGGTGCTATGAATTCCTAACATGTAGTGAAATGACGAAAATGCCCTCAAGTTTATTGTTGTTAGAAAATGCCCTCAAGTTTATTGTTGTTTCTTTCTGGAGATTATGGGGGAAAAATCACACACCTGTATCGATGAAGCCAATGATGACATTAACTTGATCTTTTGTTGAAAAACCTGGGATTTCCATGGTTTCTTCCCCAGCAAGACCAATGAAATCCCATGAATGTGTTGTATGCAACCTCCTTATTTTGTTCTCAAATACCGAAACTACCCCTGGCATCTCTGCAAAAACCCATCATCAAGAATTCAAGATCATTAGATTTTCACTCACCCACTTAACAAAAAACCACAAAATAAGCCCTGATTTTACCATATTACCCTTAAATTAACAAAAAAGATTTTCTTTTTTTAGTGAGAAATGAGTGAAAACTTACTAGCAATTTGAAGAGCTTGATCATCTGTTAACTTGGCTGCAAAACCTCTAAACCCATGTTTATAACTATACAAATGGGATGCATATGCTTCTTCAACACTAATTCAACCAAAAAAATTCACATTTTTAAAGAGGGAAAATCAAGAAATCAAGAAAACTAGAAAGCAACAATCTTTAAGAAATCCCAGATGTGAAAATGAAATGGGGTGTGATTATTAACCTTCCACTATGAACAGAAGCAAGCATTTGATGATTTTTCATCAAAATCTCATCTGGGTCATCACTATCATTGCCACCCATATACACCACAAACACCTAAACCACCAAGAAACAAAATAAGCCATTAATTTTCTTGAAGAAATTGGAGATAGAAACAAGCCAAGATCCAAATAGATGATGGAATATACCTTAGCAGAAGTGAAGATTGTAATATGTGCAAGAGAAACACATATGAAAAGACCTATAAAGATATTGTTGTTAAAAAAAGAACCCATTTCTGCAAGTCAGAAGTGGGTTCTTCAGGGAATTCTAAAATGCTAAAAGCAGGAAAAGGGAATTTAATTCAAGAAAGAGAAAGAGAGAGAGAGATGGGGATTTTGGGGCAGTTTTGAAGTAAATAAAGAGGCCACAAGAAGAACGAGAGAAAAAAGAATAGGGAGATTGGTCACAGGGATACTGTGGTAAATTGTCCTGAAGTGAATGGTGGTGTGATGTGTTACATTGAGGAAGATGCCCAAATGGGCCAACTTTTAATCTAAAAAACCCATTTTTGCATTTTGTTTTTAGTAACCAAATTTTAATGCTTAATTTGAGATATAATTTTAAAAATTTGTTAATAAATAACTGAAATCAAAGTAAATTACATTGTGTGTTTAGGTGATTTGTTAAAAGTTATGACTTTCATTACCGGGGTTTTAAAATTGTCGTTTTTGTTCGTATGATTTGTAATTTATTTTTGTCTCTGGACCTATGAGGTTGTTTGGTTCGTGAAATGTTTAGTGAATAAATGAAATTTGTCAAATGAATTTGATTATGGAGGAACTAGAATGGAATTTAACTGTACGTTCCGTTTACACGAATAAGATTGGAATCTACAAGTTTCGTTGGTAGAATATAGTTTCAAAGTTGGAATGGATAAACAATAAATGACTAATATATCATTTTTTATGGTGGTCGTTGGCGGTTGTTTAAAATGGTGGTTCTAATCGGCGGTGGTCGGTGATGATTCAGAACGATGGTGGTTGGCAAAGGTTTACATCGATGATGTCGGCAATAATTTAGATTGGTGGTGGTGAATAGTGGTTCAAATTGTTGGTGGTCATCATGGTTGAAAATCGGTGGTCGTTCATAACGTTGATTCAAATCAATGGTGAGCGATGATGGTTCAGGACGGTGATTCAAATCGTGGTGGTCAGTGATGGTTCAAAACGATGGTTCAGATTCGTGGTGGTCGATGGTGGTTTAGAACGATTGTGACGATGGTGGTCGCCGGTGGTTCAAATCAGTGGTGGCCGACGATTTAGATTGGTGGTGGTCGAGAGTAAATCAAGTGGGTAAGATGTGGATAATTTGTTTTTGTAAGAAAATAGAATGGAATGGAATTGAATTTCTTCTCAATTGTAATACAATAACCAAATCCATGAATTGTGGAATATGTTTCATTTCCATTTCACAGGTAAATCAAATGCCTAAATGAAATTTGGTTAATAAAATTGATCATTCCAATTCATTCAGATTGTCAGAATCTTATGAACCTAAAGCCCTTAGATCTAACCTTTTAGTAACGGAAACAATAAAGAATTGTAAGTTATGAGGATGAAAATGACAATAAATTTTATGGATGAAAACGTTAATGAATTATAAATAATAAGGATATAAATCTTAGGGTTTGTTTGGGATTGATTATTTAAAATAACTTATGCTTATCTGCTTATTTGCTTATAGCTGGTTGGAAAAGTCAAAAACATTTAACTTCTTTAAAAACTCCTTATTTGCTGGTTGGTGTCATGATAAGCAGTTTATCCAAACAATCAAAATTGCTTATTTGCTATTTAAACCCGCAATAAGCAAATAAGCAGTTTAAATAAGCAATCCCAAACACCCCCTTAATACAACAAGTATAGGGGCAAAATCTTAATTTATCGACAATACAAGGACAAAAAACATAATTTACTCTTGAAAATATATGTTAGAATACGTAAATTAAGGGCATGTTTGTTCTTGTTTTAATAAGCTTAGGTTGTGTTTGGCAAAAATAAGCTAGCTTATAAGCTAGTTCATTCAAGCATGTATCATAAGTTAGCTTTTGAAATGCTAATTTGAGTAGTTTATTGAGAGTTTTTGTAGCTTTTTTCCAATTATACCCTTATTAATATTAATTATTAAATTTAAATATACCTTTTTTGGTCATTTTACATATTGATAAGCTAGTTTTTGCTAAACATAATTTGTTCATAAGCTAGCTTATCAATCAACAACTAGCTTATCAGCTAATTTACCAAACATAATCTTAATGGTTTCTTTGTTTAGTCGTTAGTCTATGTTATTTGTTTGCTTGGATAAATTACCACAACCAACTTTGATTTATCTCTAAATTAATATTACTTTCATAAGAAATTGAGGATATGAATTATAATAATAAAATAAACAAGTTGATGATAAATTAATGTTAAAGGACTACGTAGTATAAGGTTATCTTGATGCATGTTGTCCCCCATACCTTAGATTTGATAAATTATAAATAACTAATATAGTCTAGTTCTATATTAAGTTAAATTTGAGCATTTGATCACATCTATTAGAAGAAAAGATTTACAATTGGCGATAATAAGAAAAACCCAAGAATGAATCACTCATATACATGTATATGGTTGGTAATCATTTATATATATTAAAGTAAGAACCTCTAAGAATGAGGTGGCACATTCTAATGCTTGGAATGACCTCTATCTTTTTTCTCAATTTTTTGAATTTTTTTTATGTTGAATATATTAAAGACCATTATACCCTTTATACCAAAACCACAAAGCTTATTGGGATATGATTGTTTTAGTAATTTTAAAAAGGTAACTTCCAAAACTTTTTCATCTTTATTCTTAAATGTAACTTTATTATTTTGGAGATGTAACCTCCAAAACTTTTTATCTTCATTCTTAAAGATGAAAGCTATAAATTCATCAATTCATCATGCGTTGTTCAATAGTAATTGTCTTCTTCTTCTTCTCCATACTACATGTATTATTCACTTCCTTAACTATTGTTGTTATTCATGTTAGGTAACCTCATTTTTTTCTTTCATATCAATCACTTGATATGTTATTTTTCAATAAAATCCCTTTTCAATTTTTTTTTACTTTAAGTCTACTAATCCGAGTATTATTTCTTATTGGTTATTGTTGAGATTTTAGAATTTATTTTAACTTATGTTTTCTATATTATAATATGTTTTTTCTATCCGAATCAGAAGTTTGTATTTCACGACAGTTTTAGAGATTTCACGACAACAACGGTTCGATAATCACATCTTGCACGTAAGTATTACAATCTAACATGATGTAATCTCAATAAGCATGAATATGTTTTTTCAATGAATGTTTTTAATTTTCAGGTTTATTTCAAGAAGATTGATTTAGGTATTCATTTCGTTTTACTTTTCTTGGAATTTTAGAGTTTTTTTCTTTTATTTTTGTATTATATATTTTTTTCTTAGTTTCAAATTTTACTAATAATTCTAACTCTTATTATTATTTCTTATTGATTATTGTTGAGATTTTAGAGTTAATTTTTACTTTTGTCATCTATATTTTGTTATGTTTTCTAATGAAATCAAAAGTTTGTTTTTGGCGACAATTTTAAAGTTTCGATGGCAACAACGATTCGATGATCGCATCTTGCAAGAAATTATTACAATCTGAGACGATATAGTCCGTTTACAAACGTGAAATGTTCCTTATCAATGAGTGATTTTAATTTTCAGGTTTGTTTCAAGAAGATTAATTCGGGTAATTGAGTGTTTTAATTTTCGGGTTTGTTTCAAGAAGATTGATCCGTGTATTCACTTTTTTATAGAAATTTTTGAGTTTTTTTATTTTATTTTTGTATTCTAACTTTTTCTTAGTTTCAAGTTTTACTAATCATTTTAACTCTTATTATTATTTCTTATTGATTGTTGTTGAGATTATTTCTTGACGTTCATATGAATTCTAAAGTTATTTTTTATTTTTTATTTTCTATATATTCCTAAATTTTAGAATTTAGTATAAGTTTTAATCATTATTAAAATTTAAATGTTTATTTACATGGTACTAAAAAATAATAATATGTATACCTAAATATAACAATTGAATTTGATAAAAACCGATTTTAATTGATATAAAAAAAGAAAAGAATGAAGATGACGGTTAATTATGCCAATTTAAGACATTTTAATTTACATGTTCAGTATTGATAACATAAAGTTCATTAAGATAGACATGTTTTGGTAATTGTTATATGTAAAAGTGCAAGCTTCAAACCTTTTTATCTTCCTTAATGAAAATGAAACCTCCAACTACATAAATAAAATAGTTATAGTAAAACTTATCAATAACTATTATTTAGATAAAACTATGTATATTTTTATTAAAATATATAACAATTGAATACAATAATAAATTGATTATAATTGAAAAACCATGTGTATATAAAGGTTGTGACACATTTTTAGTTTTTAACTTTATGATATATATTTTAAACCTTTTTCATTTATTCGTTTAATTCATCTTATTTTTGTATAATTTTATTTGTAATATTAAATCATATGTTATTACATACTTTAACTATGGTTAAGTTGGTATCGTTTTCATTACACAGGCAATCATATGTTATTGTGTTTAAAAAATAATTAAATTGTATATGATATACCTTATATTTTAATTTAAGAAACCAAATCATAAAATAATCTCTTATTTTATTTATTTTAAAATCATTATATATGTATATATATACATATATAAATTTGTGTGTTAAAAAATATTGTTTTTATTTTTTACAAGAAAAAAAAAAGAATAAAAAATTATTAAAATAGTCATTCAATTAACGGAGTTAACGAATAAGTTAGTGAGAGGTACCATGATCAAAATGAAATGAAAAACACAAAGACCATATCCAAGATAAACATACATTAGGACCATGGTCAAAAAGGTTATTAAACCACAGGGACCAAATCCACAATTTACTCTTAGGAAAAATAAGTTTTCCATACACCATTCCTTCATCAATATTAATATCATATATAGGCTTATAATGTACTTTATTTAAATACAAAAATCCAATTTATGAAAATAATATATAAAAACAAATTATATATTTCCTTAAAAATGTTTTCCAAATACCGCGCGCAACGCGCGGGCAAACCACTAGTTGTATGCAAAAGATTAACAATTGTGCACCTATGGAAGAAGAATAGAGTGGAGTAGATGATCTCTACATGGATATATCAATAAGAAGTATCCAACGCCTGATGGAGCCAAAGGAGCAGTAGCTAGCATGAGTTTGTTAGCAAAACAATTTGTCTTATTGAAGACAACAAGGATTCTAATACACCGTAAAAGCTAGAGCGTAGCATAGCAAAAAAAAAGGTAATGCAGCCAATCAAGACTTAGATAAAGTCAAACACAGCATGCCATGGATGTTCCTCTCTAGAAGGTATAAATACCAGTCTTTCAACATTGGAATATTGTTATTGCTTACATGATAAATATCATGAGTTGTTGTCAATGCTCTATGATAAACTTTCAAGTGTTTCGATGTATACTTTCTTCTAGATAAAAGAATCTCTGTAATCTATTTACATCTATATTCTTTTCTATGTTAGATCTTAACTAGTATGTAAGAGTTTTATATTGTAAAAGTAAATTGATTTTATCATAACAATGATCTTCAAAGTAAAACACTAACTATATGAAATCATTTATATATATTAAAAGAAGAACCTCTAGGTATGACATGTCACTCTCTAAGAGTAGGATTAGCCTCTACAAATTTTCTCATTATTTTGAGTTTTTTAAATGTCAAATAAGTTAAAGACTATTCTACCCTTAAATGATAATTATATGTTTAATTATAAGAAGGACTCTTTGGTAATTTTACTTACAATTTAATTACCCTTAACTTCTAATTTATTTAACTTAATGGAGACATTAATTTACTCTCTTCATATTCCCATTTAGTAATTAAAATGGAAAACCTACAACAAACTTCTTTATAAATAGAACCTAATGCCCATCAACATATGATGTATAGCAACATGTATGTTCTTTGTTATATCCTATTGAATTTGAATGTTTATTGTGTCTTTTTTGTAGAATCCATTTTCGCCGGTATTATTACCCAATCTTCGTAAAATTTTCAGGTGAAGTAACACATTTTTTATTTACTTTATGATTTATGTAAGCTATATGTTATTTTTGCGTGTGTATATAATAAGTATCATCGTTACCTTTGTTTTCTATCAAAATTTCAAATAATGATTATGCTTTTGTGAATTATGTGTGACTGTTACTAAACTTTAGAGTTTTATTTGGAATTTCTTTCACAATTATAATTTTTTCTCCTTTATCTTTTCATTTAATATATATGTTGTACACATTGTTATTAAACAAGTGTTTTCCAAATTGTTGGTTTTCTTGATATTTATGTTATAAGACGGTTTTAAATGAGGTTTTTTTCCCTAATTTGTTTTGTTTATTTATCATAGTTTCTTAAAATGTTTCTTTTTGTTGACAATAATCAAACTCTAAATTCTAAAATATAATCTATATGGTTTATTTACTTTTGGTTTTGTTGTGAATTATCTCTTTTTTCTTTTATATTTCAATAGTTTATCAATTTGTAATTTATAAGAAAAAAACACCAACAATGAGATGACATTTTCTAAACATTCTAATCCTAAATTTTTTTTTCTAAAATATTATCTTTTCTAATATAGTTATTAACAAAGTATTATACTAATTAAATTATTCATATTCTTTTGTTGGCACCTAAATTTCCTTATTTCATTTATTTACGTCATTCTAATATTGTTATCCACATAACATATGGATAATGAATATAATCGACATATTTAAGAACTTATTATATATAAGAATCACAATAATTAATATGTATATTGTTATTTACATGATAAATTAAATATGTGTATTTCAATAAATAAGTTAATATGTGTATATTTATATATTTGATACTAACATCATGAAAACGTTACTTAAATGAAATACTTATGTTAATTAAAAATCTAATAACTTATCATTAATATACTTTAATATAACTTTAATGATAATTATCAATTGCTATTGTTTATAAAATACTTTTTATATGTATTGTTTAAAATACTAAACGGTAGATTATGCCATATATATTCATTTGTATAAATACTATTTTCATCACTCTTATATGAACATAATACATAAAAAAATAAAAAATACGATATATATCAATTAGACCTATTTTCAAGTGAAATTTTAATTCCAAAAAAAAATACGATAAATAATTGAAGCCATTATATGAAAAAACATTAAACCTTATAAATCTTATGAAAATCAGTAAAACGATATAAATGAAAATGTTGAAATTACTATTCAATCAAAAAATATGAAAAAACATTAAACATTAAACCTTATAAGTTTAAGGGGTAAAAATGAAAATGTTGAAATTACTATTCAATCAAAAAATATTCAATATTAGGCTTATTTCGAAGGTATCGACGATACGATTATAATGGCGTAATTTGTTAAAATTAAAACGTATTTTTTAACATGTTTAAACCAATATATGATATATGACTAAAACGTAAAATGAAATGTAAAAAACTAAAAGGTATAAAATGAATATATATATATATATATAATAAGTTTAAGGGGTAAAAGTGAAAATGTTTAAATTACTGTTAATAAACAGTGTTTTCCATTCCTAGAAAATGTTACATATATATATATACACATATATTTGATTTATGGACTGTGGGGAAGTATCCGTTGCAAATTGTACAAACTATACAAACCTAATCTTAACCTTTGATTTTGTTTATATTTTGTTTATCTCCTAACTTTTAGGGGATTTTCAAATGTAGTTGAGAGAAAATCTAAGAACTGAATTAATCCACACTATTTATCATGTACATGTATGGTGAAGATTGGTTTGTATAGTTTGTACAAACTATCCGGTTTATAACGGATACGACCCCTATGGACTGTAAATTCGTCAATGACTTCCTTGTTGAAATTTTGGATTAAAAATCGATGATTATATATCTTTCACTAAATAGAAAGTTTTGGAAATCAAAACAATCTCTATAATAGGGGTGAGATTACTCCTTATATTCACAAAATAAATAAAATCTCATTTAAATAAGATATATGCATTTTAAGAACTAGTGTATTATATGTTGTTCTGTGAAATCTTTTTTAATTTAAAAATAGAATTTAAAATAGGGAAAAGGGAAGGTGTGGAACGTGTGGCTGTCATCTACTTAAGGTTAGGTACAATCCACATCAAAACTACGTAGTTTTAATTAAATTTATTAAAAAAATAATAATAATTGCGAAATCAAAATTTGGTCCACCATCTGATAACCTAATCCATTTTCATCCTCATCTAATAACCAAAATCCAATTCCATTATAGATTGCCAAATTCCAATTCCAAAAATCCATTGCCAAAATCCAATTCCAAAAATCTATTGCCATATGATTCGATTACAAAATAGCTCTAATCCATTCGATTGGCATCTAATTCTACACTATTTCTGTGAGAGCTCCCTATGAAAATAGATTTTGAAAGCTTGCAATTGAAGAAATCGATTTCGCTAGATCGAAATCAGATGGATTTCGATTAGGATGGAAATCAGAGATGACAATCGAGATGGAAATCAGAGATGACAATTTAGATGGAAATCAGATGGATTTCGATCGAAATTTTGATTTATCAATTGGATTTTGGATTTGTTCAATTGGAGGATTTGGTCGATGGGAGGAATTGGTCGATTAGGCTATTGCAGGAATTGGAAAAGAAATTATTTTTTCTTTTCTTTTTTAATAAATTTAATCAAAACTACGTAGTTTTGACGTGGATTGTATCTTAGGTACATGACAGCCACACCTTTCCTTTTTCCTTTAAAATATTGATTAATATGTATTTGGTTTACATATTTTTAACGTGTTTATGAGATAAAAAATACATATAAAATTTTTTCAAAACCCAATACACACGAAACAATCACATTGTCAAACAAAAATATATTTGATCAATACATTAAATAATACTTTTAGATGAGAAAAAAATGATGAGAAACAAAACTTTAAGCCAAAAATCCGCACGCATCTTGCAAGCTTTTGAGTTCTCATATGATATATATAGATAGATAAAGATATAGATATAGATAAAAGTTCAAATGTGAACTCAAATTTGGTTGTGAACATGAGAACCACTAAAATAGTGCCACGTGATATATTCAGTTTGAATAACACATGAATATTCAAATTGGATATGTCACATGGCACGCTTTCGGTTATCCTCACGTTCACAATGAAAAATGGGTTCACATTTGTACCTGACCGTATATATATAGGTATATATATATATATAGAGGAATAATCAAATAAAAACCACTTGTTTTGTAAAACCCGTGAAAACCAACTAAAAATAATTTTTTTTAGGATTTTTTTTATCAAATACTATGATATTAACTATTGTTACACATATATATTTTTTCATAATGTAAGTATCATCCATGAAAAAATAAAATTTTTATTCATATTATGAATCGAAAATATACAACATTTGTATTCATATTATGAAACAAATTCATGAATGATATTCATCTTATGAAAAAAAAATATATGTGAAACAACATATCAATTCTAACATTTGATGGAAAAAAATATAGGAGAGAATTCATTTGCAAACCACTCCTAAAATATACACCGTACAAACCCTCAATTTCATTGATTAAATTAGTAAAAAAAATTCATGAAATGGTTTAAATTGATATAAATGTTTCATGTAATAATTTTTTAATAAAATTGTGTAACCAGAATATATATATACACATATATATAGAGAGAAAGTTCAAATGAAAACTCGTTCTTCATTATGAACGTGAAGACTACTAAAATCGTGGCACATGACAGTATTCACTTTGAATATCATGGATTATTGGCGTCTAATATTCAGAGTAAATACTGCCACATGGCACGATTTTATTGATCCTTATGTTTACAATCAAAATTGAGTTTACATTTGAACCTAACTATATATTATGTGTTTGTTTTTTTTTTTTTGTGTTATTTTAAAAGTAAATAAAAGTGTGGTGGCTTAGGGCTACGTATATATGAAAACAAGTAGAATTTTTAAACAAATTAACATTCCTTCTGTTTTTTATATTTGGAATTTAGTTATTGAGGGAAGAATAACAAATAAAAATCTTAATGCTTTTGGCCTCGTTTTAATTTTTTATGTTTTTTACTTTTGCAAGTATATAAAAAAAATATTTGAATGTGTTTATTGACTTTTATGTGTTTCAGTATTTAAAAATCATCTGGAGAGAGCCTATAAATTAAGAGCTCTTAGTGCTAAAATTGTGTTAGTGATAAAAATATGATATATACATATCGTTTACGCAAACGGGACAGGACAGGACAGAACTGGACATGACAGGACAGAACAGGACAGGACAGGTGTCCAGCGTTTGGTAAGCTAGAACAACATAGGACAGGACAAGCCAGAACATGTTAAAATGACCAGTTTACCCCTGATGAACTGTGTACTGTTTTATTAATAAATAATCAATTTAATGCATAATAACAAAAAATTTTAAACCTTATAATACTGTTTTATCGATAAAGTCTATAAGTTGTCTAGGCATGGGAATGGGGCGGGTTTGGGGCGGGGACCTCAATCTCCATCCCCGTCCCCGAGCCCTCATCGTCATCCCCGTCCCCTTCCCCATCCCCACCGGGGAATTTGATCGTATCCCCATCCCCGCCCCCAACGGGGAATGGGGATCCCCAATGGGGAAACGGGGATTTTATGTCCGTTTATATAATCTATTTTAAACTAAATGTTTTGCGATACAATAAAGGTTTAATTTCACATATTTTCAATATAAACTAAGAATGTATCGTGTAATAATTTAGACATAATCGTATAATAATTTTTAAACCTAATACCAAAATAAGCTAAACTTAATGCTAAAATAATTTTTAATGACACACGTACCAAAACGTATCAATTAATAGTCAAAACCACATCAACTAATATTCATAGTTTATCGAAATTGGAACAACCATATACCGATATAATAGGAAAATAATATATAATTTAAATAATTAATATATATATATATATATATATATATATATATACGGGTACGGGTATGAGGCGGGGCGGGGAGTGCTAAACCCGTCCCCGTCCCCATCCCCGGTTTGAGAAAACGGGGATCCCCATCCCCGTCCCCAATACCCGGTTTACCGGGGAATCCCCGTCCCCGACCGGGGCGGGTGGACCGGGTTCCCCGATGGGTCGGGGACAATTCCCATGCCTAAAGTTGTCACCGGAAGTAGCAGTCGCAAGTCGCCGGACATCGCTGGAGAGGGAGGCGGAGGCCGCCGGATGTCGGACGTCGCCGGAGGTAGCAGCCGCAGGTCGCCGGACATCGCCGGAGAAGGAGGCAGAGGCCGCGGACGTCGCCAGAGGTAGCAGCCGCAGGTCGTCGGACATCGTCGGAGAGGGAGGCGGAGGACGGCGGACGGCGGACGTCGCCGGAGGTAGCAGCCGCAGGTCCCCGGACATCACCGTAGAGGGAGGCGAAGGTCGCCGGAGGTAACAACCTCAGGTCGCCGGACATCGCCGGAGAGGGAGGTAGATCCGAGGTCGTGAAATCGAAGAGGAGATGGAGTTTGGGAGAAAGCGGTTGAAGAAAAAAGAAGGGATAGTTAATTAGGTTTCTTATTTTAGGGGTATTTTGGTCATTAAGTTTCTTGTTCCACTTAGTTCCATGGGTAAGGGGGTGGACACACTTGTCCCATGTCTTGTGCTAATGTGTTCTACTTAGTCCAAGGTTGGGGCACCAAACGCACCCTGTCCAGTGCCTGTCCTGTCCTGTCCCACCCTGTCCAGTGCACCAAACGCACCCTTAATGTATAAGAGTTTTCTTATGACAAAAAGGTGTAGAATTGTATAAGAAGATGAGGTAATGGTGAGAGCTGAACCATTGATCACTTATAATTTTAATGTCCTCTCATGAATTACGCTTTAAAAAGAAATTGATTTGGTACATCTCATTATAACGTGCATTCATTTCTTATCCAAATATTAAAATCACTTCTCACGTTAACCTCACATCTTACTAAAACCTAACCCTGTAACCAAATTGGTGATAAATACTAAATCATGAAACATATATAGATTCTCATTTAAGTTTTTGAAGTTTGGCTATTACCAAGCATTATTTGGCAAGAGGTTTAAGGCCAATTAACTTCAAGGAAACTACCGAAAATGATGATTTAAGTAAGTTGAAGCCTTTTACGTAAGTATTCAGTTTTGGGACGGTGATTTTTATTGTGTACATTAATGTCCTTTTTGTGTTGGATTTGATATGGGCATAAATTTGTCATCTTCATTATTCCAAATTCCAAATTTTCTTGATTTAAAATAGTACTTGAATATGTTTGCCTTCCCCCCAATATCATTCAATCAAGGTGTCCAAAGAGATATAAATCTTCTTCCTCATTAGGAAAAAGGGAAAAAAATCTTTTCTTGATAAATGTTAATGTTGAAGTACATTGCCCGCACGCAACAAAACTCCATGTTCTCAAGTTACAAGACTAATTATATGATGACCACATGAAGAACATAATGGCACTCAATTGATATCCAAATGGAGTGTCCTCATAGAGAATTGCGTCTGATACAAATAACAACCTTTGATATATATATAACTTTTTAAGAAAACGTAAGGAGCAATCTCAACCACTCATCTCAGTCAACAAAGACGGCTTTGACCGGTCCCCCCTTTAATAATCTATACCCTCCCATGAATCGCGTCAATCCTCCATGATCACGTCCACCATAACCGGGATATGAGAGGCTGAGATTGCTCTTCGCTTTTTCTTAAACTGACATGCTTCTCGTTTGAACCTTCCCCTATATATATATATTTATCATACTGACTTAGGATCAGGTGAGACTACCTGATCCTAAGTCGTTTCTGTGAGACTGCATGAGACCAATACTTAACGTATGAAACTTCACAAAAAACACCGTAAAGGTAAATAAAACTCGAACACGCAGACATAAAAATCACTTTTGATGCAAAAAAATATCCAAAAACAAGGTAAAAAACGAAACTTTAACATCTCGAATGTTGTGAAGGTTTCGTTTTTATTATTTTTACCTTTTTGGATTTTTTTATTCGATACTGTTTTTTAGTATGTTTTTACGATAAATGTTCAATTTTTTTTACCTTCACAAATGTGTTGATGTGAAGTTTTATGTAAAAAATATGTTGGTCTCACCGGTCTCACGGAAACAACTTATTTTCACCATAACTTAACTCTTATCACACTAATAGATCTTTTTATAAACAAGTTTGCAGTCTTTGAACCCCAATGGGGCAGCCTATCGGTTAAGGCTTGGTGTTGCCAAGTTCGAATCCGGGGGTGAGCAACCAGGGGCCACTGAGTATTAATCCCAGGGAAGCATATTTTAGCTCTCAGTAAAATTTACCAAGGATGTAGTCTGGACAAACTCAGATCAACCTTATAAAAAAAAAGTTTGCAGTTTTTGAGTTAAAAAAAAGACTTAAATACATTCTACCTCGAACCCTATTTTCGAATAAAATACAAAAGGAACGTATGGTTTGGGTTAGCTTCTATATGTTGTTTATAATTTTAATTTAAAAACTAAAACATATTTAACCTTATTGGTAGAAACATTCAAAAAAAAAAAAAAAATACAAAGTTTATAAGTCATTTTTATTTTAGTCTCTCATTCTTAAAAAATAATATTTAATTTCAAAGACAAAAATAAAATATAAATTATAAAGATAAACACCTCAATTTGTAACAACCTATAGAAGCTAAAAACTTAATTTACTCAAAAAAAATAATAATAAAAAGTTGGTGGTTAAAATGGGATATTACCGTTGGGAATGGAATGATTAGAAACAAAAGCAACATTCCACGCCTTTTTCCCCATATGCTTTTAACTATATTTATTTATCAACTTTTAAAATCTTTGATTAAAATTTTACCATATTCATTCAGTATGAAAAATGATTAAATACATGTAAAAATTCATAAAATGACTAATAATAAAGATAAATATGAAAATAAAGATATTTAAAAGTAGATGAAATTATAACTATACTAATTTTTTTTAATTAAAATAAAAAAGTTAAAATCTCTAAAAAAAAATTACATCCAACTCCCTCTAACATTAATTATGTTATTAAAATAATAATTTTTTTTTCTTCATTTAGAAATTTCTTTAAAGTTAAAGGTTTTTGCAATATCTTTCATCTTTTCTCTATTTTAACATAGAGGATAAACAAATATGATAAAATCATTCTTTTATATTTTAACATTGATGATGCTCTTAGAGTTTCTCATCATTTTTTCTATTTTAGCATAAAATATAGCATAACTATTAGAACAACAAATATGCTAAAATCATATTTTTTTTTTCTATTTTAGCATAGCTGTTAAAGTCTTGAAGATGTTTTTAAATTAAAATGTCGAATCATCCAAATATTCCAGAGTGTTTGCATTATGTTTACATCATTGTTATTATTATGTGATCTTAAATCAAGTTGGGTTCTTGTAAGAATGATTTTTTTTATGAGAACGAAGGGAACACAAGCTTTCATCTATGTTCATCCATTTACATAATTTGTATTTCATGAATTTTATTTTATCTACTTTTAATTTTTATTATAATGGTCAATACTTTAATAAATTTATGTATATTAAGTGCTTAAAATGTGTCAAAATAGCTACAAGTAAAAAATAGATGTTGAAGACGATAAAAAAAAATTTGATAAAAAAAATTGTTTTCACACTCTTACGAAAAGGAATTGTTTTATAATATAACTAGTTAATGGCCCGTGTAATACACGGACGATTTAAACATATTGTTTTAGTTTCTAATAAGAATTAACATTTGCATTATAAAGTTCACAAATAATTCACCACAAACCAAATGTAATATCCAATTAACAATATAAATATGACTTAGTTAATTGATAAAAGAAACATTAATGATTTAGTTTAATCATAACCATTTAGGAAATTATATATATAACATTTAAATTACTTTTCTTTCATTTTTTCTTCAAAGCTTTTTTTGAAATTGAGTAAGTAGAGAATTATTATTTATTAAAATAATTCTAATTAATCAACGATTTAAATGAAAAAAATTACTCTTACTTTATTATTAAATATTTTAGTCATCTAATAGTTGTTAAAATATTTGAAATTCTTTTGTTGAAAGATTTGGATTTCGTGAATGATTCTAAAACGGGAGGGATTCTGAAATAAATTATATAGTGTTTTTGATTTGTAGGGTTTTAAAAAAAATTATTATTTATAAATGATCTATAGAATTAATAAGATTAAAAGGATGGAATCATTAAATTTCAAGAACATCATCAATAGTGTTTTAAATAAAATAATCTTTTATTATTTATAAATAATCTATAAAAAAATTAGATTAAAAATAGGAATCTTTAAATTTCAATAATATCAACGATAGAATTGTAATAAAATGTAAACAACTTAATTTATATTTATTCTTAATATTTACTAATATAAATAAATTAAAAAAAATATTCAATATTATACTCATTTTGAAGGTATCGTCGAGACGATTATAAGGATGTAATTTATAAAAAAGAAAAACAAAAAACTTAAATGGTTTTAATTCATATACATTATTTACCTTAATATGGTAAGAATGTAAAATGAAAATTGAAAAACTAAAGGGTAATAAGTAATTTAATCAAATAATTATAAGGATACAAAATGTAAATTATAAAAGGGAAACTAATAAATTAATGAGAAATTTTAGGTATGTAAATTTTGGAAAAAAAAATGGAAATAGATTATGACATCATCATTTGATAGGATTTGTTTAATTGACCAATAAAATCACTCAATTTCATTTTGATGACATCAGCAAAAACCTTCTTTTAATATATATATATAGATATGTTTTTTATTGTTTCTTTATTCAATTACAAATCTTAAAACTATAAATTATTACTACTAATCTATACTATTATATAAAAGAAATAACTCAATTTGGTAGTTTTTTTGTTCAACATAACCGTTTTTCAACATTTACACTTAGTATCCTTGTAATTAATCTTTTAGTTTACTTTTAGTCCTTCACTTTTCCAATTTTCATTTTAAACTTTTATCGTATTAACACAAATAATAGTATAAGTAAAATGAATTAAAAAAATACATCTCTTTATTACAAATTATATCATTGTATATGTCTCGTCAATATCTTCGAAATAAGTCCAAAATTAAATATTTTTTGATTTAATTATAGTGTTAAATATCACAAATATATATGAAATAATTAGTTTTATGTTCCTCACATACTCATTTTTCATTTTAAACCCATATAAATTAAATTTTTTGATATATTATTACACTAAAAGTTATATTATTTATAAGTTTAGAAGTTCCAATTAATATTCTTATAATTAGTTATTTAATTTACTACTAATCTCTTACTTTTTCATTTAAACATTTATCATATTAAGATAAATAATCACATGTGAACTAAAATATGTTAAAATATACATTTCTTCTTTTACAAATTAAATCATTGTATTTGTAATCGTCTCGCAATAAATATTTAACTTTAAAGTTCAAAGCTCAACAAAATATTCAACTTTAAAGTTGAACGTGTTCTATTTTGTGTTCGAGATCGACTAGATTTATATACTATCCAATTTGTGTTATAAAATGATACATATCGGAAAATTAACATCGAGAGAAAGAAATAGAACAAAAGGTAAAACATGATTGTCGCCTCAAGTTTCAACGTCGAGATTATTCGCGCCGCATCGCGCGCGCGGGCACACATCTAGTGTCTTAATACATAACAAGGACAAATAACTTTTTAGAAGTTTTTGATGCATCTAGTACAATTCGAAAAGTTTAATGTTATTATATAAAGTTGATAAAAATATAAAGTGAATAGAGTTACAAATAACGTGATTTATTAAAAGATTAAAATCTATCTAAAATAATATTTTCAAATAAAAAGCTTTACAAACTCAAATACAACCATTTAATTAATTATTAATCGAATTAAATGTTATTTATAGTTTAAAACAGTTTTAAAATTAATTAAAGTTTTATTATCTGTTTTAACATTTATTTTACTCTTTTTAATTTCCGTGGCCGCTAAGCAGGGGTGATGGCCATGCCGAAGCTCCTTCTTAGCGTGCTCTCTTTTTTTTGCTGTTCAAAAAAAGAAAAGTTGTTATTCAGTTATAAGCTAACATATTGAATTTTAAATTATAATTCGGATATATTTTAAGTTGACATGGTATTTATAAAATTGTTGATGAATAGGATTAATCAATATAATTGTTAAAGTTGATATGACTATGATAGTTTAATATAGAAGAATTTCAAAGTTGTCAATGATAAAATCAAGTATTTAGAAACACTAAAATTGTTTCATTAAAAATAATTGGATAATTATATAAAAAATAATGTTTGTAATTATATTTTTATATCAGTTATTTACGAAATTTGTTGCAAAAAGTTGATTCCGGCAATCTCAACCGGCCCATCACGGATTGCCAATTCCAATTGTGGAGGGCATTACTAACACAATTAGCGATTGTGGCTATGTGGGTGTTCGTACGCGAGCCAAGGCTCGAACCCAAACCATTTAATATTTATTGCAAATTTACCATTCATCAATTACGAAATTTAGAAAAAATAAGCAAGCGTGACTCTAAAATTTACCAGTTTAAGTCTATCAGACATACTATCCAACTCATTCAACCTTTTAATAGTCCAGGCTTTAATTCAATTCCACCAATATTGAGGTTATCACTTATGAGTTTAAGTTTATTAAAGACATATACGTAAAATATCAATGAAAGTGTGTTTATCACAAATTAGTTATCAATTATGATTTTCCATTATTTAAAGATCAATTCTCGTTGGTTTTTATTGACTATTTTTTTTACATAAATTTTACCTTTGAAAGCGAAATGTTAAAAGTGTGTTTGGTCGTGGAAAATTGTTTTCATTTATCTAGAAATATTTTTTTACAAAATGGAGTTGATTCTTCTATGAAAATTTTAGAAAATGTGCTCGGTTAAAAATGTGGAGTTTTCATTTTACATTTTAAAAAATCAGAAAACGTGTTTAGAAAATTTTGGAAAACTGTTAAAATCAGTTTTCTAATTTTCATAGAAGTTGGAAGATAGAAAATTTCATTTTCTTGGAAAACTTTTGAAAACTAAATGAACCAAACACATTCTTTAAATTTTCATTTTTCTTGGAAATTTATTGAAAAACTGGAAAATTTTCCACAACCAAACGCACCCTAAGCTTTTTGGTGTTTGTGCAATGTAATGTTGAAGTTTGACAATATAATGAACTAACAGAGATATAAATAGGTTGATTGAATCTGTAAAATCAAGTCATCCTTGCTAGGTTTTAAAATTTTAAATAGGTCCAACCCGTAAAACTTGTAAAACCAAACTTAATTGGTGGTGGTGGTGTGTGTGCGTGTGCATGTGCCTTGATCCGTAACCTAGGTTGCAATAAAGATAGTCGTCTACGTATCTGATTTAGTACATAAACTGATTATATAATATCATATCTAATCGACTATAATAAAATAATGTTCTTACAAACCTGACTATATGTGTGTGTTTGTTAGTATGTGTGTATGTGTGTTGAGAGTGAAAAAGGAAACTAAAGTTGTAAACTTGTTTTCACTTAGGGTGCGTTTGGTACGCTGGACAGGATGGGACAGGACAGGACATGACAGGCTTGTCCCATGTTTGGCAGACATCTATGTGGAACACACCAGAACTAAGTAGAACAAGACTGGAACAAGCCTGTCCCATCCTAGCTACCCCCTGGAACTAAGTAGAACAGAGTCAGATTTACCATTATAGCCCTCAAAATACAGATTGATTTTCTCTTTCTTTATAATTGCCTCATACTTAGGGATGAACAAAACTCGACCAAATCCGAAAAACCGAAAATCCGATTCAAAAAATCTCGAATCTACTTAACCTACATAACTCGAATTAACACAATCTTCTAACTCCAACTTTATGACGAGTTACTCGGTTCGGGTAGGGTCTCCATACCCATTACCCGAACTCACCCGAAACCCAAATATAACCTTTTATTAATATTTTTTATAACTTTTTTTATGTGGATCTTTGAGATTTGAATTTTTTTTATTAGTTTAAGTGTTTAATTTAATTTTTAACGTTTGGAATTTGGATTTTGGAGTTTGAATTAATTTTAATTTTTAATGATTAAGCATGTAAAACGAAAGGTTAAGATTAAATTTATAGTCATTATATCTAATATAGAAGTAAATTTTTCATTAGATATTTTTTTATTCAAATTTTCTTACTTCAAATATATATATATATATATATATATACATTGCACACTATTTCTATTTCTACTAATTTTGTGGAAAGAGAAAATAAAAACATATATTCTTAAAATCCGAACTTGAACCCGATTAAATCCGAATTCGTCATGGTCCGAAATACTTCACACCTAATTTTGATTTTCGAGGACAACATTTCATACCCGAAACTCGATCGAAAATACAACTAATAATGTATATTGGTACTATTTATTGCAAGTTATGATTTTTTATTATATACTTGATTATAGTTTTGTTTGATACATAGATTAGAGTTTTTGTTTTTTGTTAATTTTCATTTAGATAGACTATTAGGTAAAAAATGCTAAAAATCTCAGCAGGGGTAAAATGGTCATTTAAGCAGTCCTGTTCTGTCCAGTCCTGTCCTGTCATGTATTACCAAACGTTGAACAACTGTTCTGTCCTGTCCTGTCCTGTTCTACCTTGTCCTGTCTTGTACTGTCTGCGTACCAAACGCACCCTTATGAACTAAGAGAGATATAAAAGAGCCACGTATCCCAATTCATTCTCATGCATCATAAATAATGAATGTGTAATTTTATACAACATCCAGTATGAATGATACACGCAACATTTATGATAAATATTTCATGAATGTTCTAGAATACATATCACCTTTCTTTTATCCTTATTCTCAAGGGAACTTAAAGTTTACAATTGAACCAATTTATATATAATAAGTTCGCTTTTGGTTTTATTCAGATCAGTATTAAAAAGACAATTTATATTCATGAACTTCACGACATAAAATTTGGAACAACCAATTAAAACCATAATACACCAAAATCAAAAGAAAAGAATATAATGTGTGTTTATATGTTTAAGCTTAAATGTGATTTTGTATATTTGTAAGTATTTTGATTATTAAAAATGAAATAAAAATATTTTAAATTGCAAAATATCAAGATTCAATAGACAATAACTATCTTCACCCTTTTTGAATTAAAAAAATTTACATGTGATTCACCATTCACTCTTTAAAGTGTCGTTTCGTTTATATTTTAATGGAAATGGATAGAATTATGTTAAAATAAGTAAATAGAAATGATCTAACATTGGTGTAAAAAAATATACTTTAGAGTTATATAGATTATAGTTGTTTATTTTTATTATGAGTCATAGCTTTCTTTTTAAATAATACGATCATATTTAATATGTTAATTATCTTTAAGTTAAAATGGGTTCAAAGTTCTTGTTGGTTGGTTATTGATACACTTTACATGTCTCGTAATTACTAAACAAAAGAATATCATTGACAAAAATATCAACAGAAGCAAGTCGTCGTTATAATTTATCTTTATTTGATATGGCTAGGTGACATTAACTCACAAAATCATCAATGGATTACCAATAAAACTAACAGATAGTACATCTTTAAAAAATAAAAAATTTAGATGATTAAAGATCCATCGGTGATCATTGATGGATTACGGAAGACTACTAGGTAAATAGCTTGATTTTCATTTTCCTAAAAATTAACTATTTGCATTATAAAAATTTGGCTGAAGAATCATAGGCATGGATCATTGATTATTTTTTTTCTCCATAAACCCTATAAGAATCACAATATATAAATGTATATTTGAATCCAAGACAATTTTTCTCAGTTTTCTATTAACGTTTTTAATTATTTGAAAAGTTATCACGCTACTACTTATATATATATATATATATATTAAAAGAAGGTTTGTGCTGATGTCATCAAAATGAAATTGAGTGTTTTCATTGGTCAATTAAACAAATTTTATCAAATGATGATGTCATAATCTATTTTTTTTTCTTTTTTTAATGTATATTAATCCCTATAAATACGTAACTAACAATATAGAAAAAAATACTTTCCAAAATTCACCTACCTAAATTTACATTTTGTATCCTTAGATTTATTTGATTAAATTATTTTTTACCCTTTAGTTTTTCATTTTTCATTTTACATCCTTATTATATTAACGTAAATAATATATATGAATCAAAGTTTATTAAATTTTTTGTTTTTCTTTGTTATAAATTACACCATTATAATCGTTTCGATGATACCTTCAAAATGATTCTAATATTGAATATTTTTTAGTTTATTTATATTATTAAATATTAAAAATAGATATAAATTAACTTGTTTACATTTTATTACAATTCTATTGTTGATATTCTTAAAATTTAAATATTTCATGTTTTTTAATCTAACTAATTTTATAGATTATTTATAAATAATGAAATTAATTTTATTTAAAACTCTACTGTTGATATTCTTGAATTTAAAGATTTCATTCTTTTAATTATACTATTTTTATAAGTTATTTACAAATAATGAATTATTTTTTAAAACCCTACAAATAAAAAACATTACATATTTTATTTCTGAATCCCTCCAGTTTTAAAATCTTTCACGAAATCCAAATCTTTTCACAAAACAACTATAAATTTTCATTTTTATATATTTTAAGAACTATTAGATGACTAAAATATTTAATAATAAAGCAAGAGTAATTTTTTTTCCATTTATATCGTTGATTAATAAGAATTTCACGACAAGAAAACCGCGTCCGCATCAGTCGAAGTGGTGTTTTTTCTAAATAATTATTCTCTACTTACTCAATTTCAAATAATGCTTTGAATAAATGATTGGAACAAAAGATTTCCTAAATGGCTATGATTAAACTAAATCATTAATGTTTCTTTTATTAACTAAGTCATATTTATATTGTTAATTGTATATTACGTTCAATTTGTGGTAAAATATTTGTGAACTTTATAATGTAGATGTCTATTCTTATTAGAAATTAAAACAATATGTTTAAATTGTCCGTGTATTACACGGGCCATTAACTAGTGTAACTATATATATGTAACATATAGAATGTCAACATTTTGAGGGTTTAAGAAAAAGGTAACATTATGTTGGTTTAGAAGCATGAATGTACATTATTTAGTTTGTAAAAAACGTGATGATTGGTTGGTGGTAAAATTTTCGTTATTGATTTTATAATTTCTCCTTATCAATTTCATTTTGTGTGACATTATGGTTAAGAGAACATAACGTTAGGTGCTAACAAGACCCAACAACAACGTATCAAATAGTTTCGATCAGAATGTATGCTATTATAGCCAAAAAAATCACACTATGTATGTATGTATGTATGTATGTGCATGCATGTAACTCTCGAAATTTTGGTAAGTAAAAGTTACTTTTAAAAGCATGTGGATTAATCGCATAAGTAAGTGGTTTTAAGCTTAATGATTACTAACTTGGGAATGTCGAAGTCAAAACGGAAGAAAATCAAGGGACTGGAGGGCTTTGACGATAATGACGACGAGAGTGCCAAGAAGCACAATCGCATGTCATAGTTGCACGGTTTTAGCTACTCTCGGTAGCGATCCCGAAGATAGTGACCGCGAGAGTTCCCAAAGGCACAACCGTGTGTCACTATCGTTGCCTTACCCAACATCTCGGTACAGTCCCGCGATAGTGACAACTGTCACTATCCTGTGACACTCTCATCCGTGTCCTCCCATCTCTCTTAAATGCTGATCGATTTTCATCCATTTCCCTCACTTGTTCATTTCTTGTCCTTGGCCGATTCCACACTTATTAGCTACGATTTTTCCCTCTTCTTCCCTATCATCTGTCCTCATTGAATACCAAACCTAGGGTTTAATGTTTATGGCATTTAATATGTGTTCTAGGGTACTTTTCACAGGATATATCAAGTATACAAGCTTCAAGCAACCTACACCTTTCTAGGGTTCTACGAATTTAAGGGTTTTCTCCATACAAACCTAAAGTGAGTATTTTAACTATTTTGTAAAACTAGATACACAAGTATACTTGCACATATTTCACATAGATCTTATTTTTGGTTAAAAATATGCTTACTCTATCTTTTGAAAGACTTTCGATTTCATAATGAGAAAATATACTATAAATGCTATTTTGATGTAAAATGATAGGATGGTTGTGGGACATGTATAAAAGTATATATCTACAGGTTGTGAATGGATCACCATGGTAAAATATTTATTTGATGGTTTTGAGCTAAAGTGTGGTTTTGACTTCATGAATTGCATAAAGGTATATAGAAGGATGTGAATACTATTTGATGTATCATTATCATGTGAAATTGTGGTTTTATATATATTTGGAGTCATTGTAGGGAAATCCCATCATGATTCATGATTCATGGTGTGGGTGATGTTAAAGCTAAGGTGCCTACAATGGTATAATAATTGTTTTCGTGATTATATATATGTAAACATGATTAATTATCTAAATTCTAGGATGGACCGAGTCAAGTAGACGCTAGAAGGATATAGTCTTGGACGTCACCTTTCGGGTATGTATTTAGTCCTCCGCCATTCGGGGTAATGCCAAGGTTGTAGTCCTGAGATGTGTTGGGCATTTCGGGTCACTCATGCTATGAGTATCCCTCATTGATTCCAATTTGGGTTACTTATTTGTTTAAAGGACTTATATTTTACATATTCATGTTGTCGAATTTAATCGTTCAAGCTCACTAAGATTTTTTGGCTAACAATTGTTTGATGTTGATGTGTATCTCACGTTTTATTGACGTCGTTTCTAAAAAAAACTTAGGCGGCTAGAAAGTGAGCGTGGGGATGGGACACGCTTTTGAGCACCAGACGTGATAGGAGACTGTTGGACTTAGAGATAACAACCATTTTTCTAATCTTATTTCTAAGTAGAAATTAGATTAGTTGATTGTTATTTGTTTTATTCCGTTACAATAAAAGTGTGATTAACAGGTAATTGTTTATTTTCCTTTTTTGGGTAGAGCTCATGCTACGGCATTATATATCATATCTCCATTTATGGAAGGTTTTTGTTAGCTTCAATATTTAGGGTGTTACAATGCATACATGCATGTATTGATGATGGATGTAAGACGTTTATACTAAAATGGACAGACTATATAGTCTATATGTCACGATAAGATCTTTTGGCCTTTGAATAATATGGGCAAAGACGCAATCAAGATGATACAAATGCACCTAGTCAATCTCAAATCAACATAACCCAAGGAAGTGATACAAGAATTTCAATCATGGCATGCTAATCCAAAGTAGAGATGGGCATCCTGTCCGGGCCCAACCCGAGCCTGACGAAAAGCCCGGCTGATAGATCTGAATAGCTCTGATACCACTTGATAGATCTGAATATCAATCCACCATGATTAAGAAGCTTCAATTTCAATCACAAATCTCACTTTTATTAATATGAACAATATGAACACAATACACACTCTCAACTTTCTCTCTCCTCTATCAATCACCAGATCTGACAATACGTATCTCTCAACGTTCTCACTGTTACAACTAACACAAAAGCTTTTATACCCCTAGGGTATTTACACTCAGCTCCCATCAACTTTACAACAAATACAAATATCAACCCAAACTTGAATACAACTATATTTTTAACCCTAACACCGGCCCGGCCAAGGCCCAATCCTTGCCCGCCAGTCCTAGCCCGAGCCATGTTTTGGACGATTTGAAAGCCCGGTCCGGCCCGAGCCCGGTTTAGTGGCAAAATTGTAATTTTCTCGAATATTTTTAAAGTTTAATATTGAGTTATTTGATTTGGATGATTTTATAAATATAATAAATGTCTTTTTTAGTATACATTTGTTTTATATAGTTTGGTTTGAGTGGTTTAAAATAAATTTGTTTATTATTTAGGTTTATAAAATATATTTAATTTAGAGTTTAGAGTTTAGAATTATAAAATAAATCTAGTTTATATTGTATATTATCATTATTATTGGACTTAAAAAATAAATGTAGTTTTATAAGTTAGAAAAAGAGGAAAGAAAAAAAAAACATTTGGTCCTTCAAGGCCCGGGCTTCAAGGCCTAGGCTTTTTCCACATATAATGGGCCCGGATATGGAACTCAAGGCCCAGCCCAAGCCCGGTCAAACAAAGGCCTTAAAAGCCTGATCTTTACGAGGTCTGGTCAAAGCCCAGCCTGGCCCAACTTTTGTCCACCTCTAATCCATAGCGAAAAAACCAGATAATGCATGGTAATAATGTATTCAGTATTCTTGACACTATTAAACGTTTTATCATGATATGCATGTCTGTAACTTGACTTCCATGTAGGTTGCTACATGCAAGGAAAGTGCAATATTGGTTACGTTATATATGTATCGTGAAATATACGTTACAATATATATCTATATATATGTATTAGATATCAGGTGGAGAATTTTACACGTCTATAACCTTTTTTAAATTAGTCTTTTAAAATGATATATCTAGCACTATGACTATATGGATTTTAAAAACACAATTATAGGGTTTTTATATTTCATTAAATATATTATTAGTTTTTAACATCACTCTAATAAATATATAGGTGTTAAAGAGAAAAATGAATAGAACAACAACAAAGAAAAGGTGAGAATGAAGTCTGTAATTTTCATTAATCATAAGCCCTTTAAATAGGGAGTACTTTACAACGATAAGGAAACATTCATTATGGTAATTCTCAATACATAGAAAATATTTTCTCAATCACTTCCTTTTGATGATGGCACATAATCCTACAACACTCCCCCTTGTGCCGAGTCAAATGAGTGGTGGTGCACATTTGTTGCCTCGTTAAAACCTTACGCCAAAATAAAAACCCGTTGGGAAAAAATAAAAATATGACGAAGGAAAAAGTACAACGCACAAGTTTCTTTGCAACATAGACTTTTCCTTTAGTCTAATGTTTTCTCTGATTTGTACATTAATCATGAGAATTAAGAAAACAAGATGGTATATATATAGTGTTGCCTCACTAAAACCTTATGTAACACCCCAAAATTTGGAGTCAACAAAAACTTTCCTCAACGAAAGGTGGTAATACAAATTACGCCAAAGCGTGAGCTCTTCCCAAGAATGGGGAAATAAGTAGTGTACAATTACAATATTTGTAATTCAAATGTAGCGATATAAAAATTAACAAGTCTAATTCCTAACGAGGAAAAGACTACAAAAGGGTTGTCAAAACTGTCAACGCATGTACGGTCTAAGGGTCGGTCTCTTCACACTTTCTCCAAAGCTCACTCTCACTCCCGACACCTACTTGGGAACGGCGTCCCTTGTACCTGAGAGACACATCGACACCAAACAAGTGTTAGGCTAAAGGAGCCTAGTGAGTTGTATCAAATAAACATCATACATATGAAAGCATGTTAAGCCATGTAAGATATACGAAAGTGTATTAACAACAAAATGCAACACGTTAAACCGGTTTATCTTTAATCTTCGAAAACCGTGGGAGCGACCCACTTTCAACAAGCAAGTTACACCTCAGAGTCGAGACACCCCGTTGCCGTCCTCCTACGAAGACTCGAATAGGCAACCTCAGAGGCCAGGCACATTCGCGGCCACACGAATGGCGAGGGACATAGGTGCACACCTTTTGACTAGTGCCACCCAAGACTGAGTCGAACTCGTGTAAACTTGAAGTGCACACCTTTTGACTAGTGCCACTTTAAATCAATCTCATTTCCAAAAACGACATAGTGTACACCTTTTGACTAGTGCCACATTGTCCAATTTACGTTGCATGAAAACATGGGTACTCACCTTTTGACTAGTGACATCCCGGTCCACTTTTTGACTAGTGACCAATAACATCCCACTTTTTGACTAGCGGTGCTCCATAACATTCTAGTTATACGATTTATGCATTATCGAAAGTCTCAATACTTTCATTCATTTCATATAAATCAACATGTTCGGAATTCAATTCCTTTGCATCAATCCATGGCATGCTTAATAACACGCATTTCTCATAAACACATTCATCATGCAATCACATGAATATAACTCATGCATTCGTAGCACACAATGAATCATTTCATGTATACGATAGTCCAAGTTAAGCCATACATACGAGAATCGTCATTTATTCATTTCATGACAAATCCTAAACCTAGGAATTTAGGCATTTCATCCAAACACATAGTTATCCACAAATATCGAGCAAGACACGTAATATCAAACAAGATGATGTGGTCTCAGTTTTAACAAAACGATTTTAACAACTCACCTTGAGGCTTGTAAAGCCAAAAGCCCCAATTTTCACCAAAACCCTAGCTTAAAGCTTGAGTAATCACCTAAACTGATAAGGAGTTAAAACCTTGGATTAGCTCCAGGTCTACGACATATAAGACTAGATCTATACTTTAAAACCATATAGAGAACTCACCTTGAGGGTTTGTACCCAAAACCCCCAAATCCAAGTTTTAGGTTAAATATGTGAACAACCTAAAATCAAGCAAATCAAACCTTAGGTTAGTTTCATAACTCCTATTATGTGGATTAACATACCTCAAGTGGTTTAGATAAGCTTACCTAGCCAAATCTTGAGTAGAAACCCTAGATCTTGAAGAGCTCAAGCCTAGCAACAATGGAAGTGGAAGATGAGGTGAAGAAGATGAAGATGATGAAGATCCAACCTCCAAATCTTGCTACTTTCACTAATAATCCATTAATGGGATCTTGAAGAACTTGGAAGGAGAAGAATGTGGGAAGAAAAATCAGCTCAAAATGAGGAGAAATGAGAAAGTTATGAGTGAAAGAAGTGAGAAGGGTTTTTAACCCGAAATCACTTGCTGCAGCACACCTAGCGATCGCTAGGTGTGTATGCTAGCGGTCGCTAGCTACGGCTCTCTCGATCAGAATGCGGTCGCGAGCTCGGGCAGAAAACAAGGATACTTTACCTAGCGATCGCTAGGGGTGATAGCTAGCGATCGCTAGCACCTGAACGTTTTCCGTGACATTTTGTTTCGGCCATAACTTCTTCGTTATAGCTCCGATTTCGATTCTGGAAGAACCGTTGGATTCGTATTTCAATTTCCCATCCAACAAGACCATAAAATCTAGGTTTTGATCAAAAATCCTATTTTCCATATTTTCTTAAAAGATAAGGTTTACACCGACCCGATTCGCATTTGTTCCAAAATCACGGGTGTTACACCTTACCCCAAGGAACAAAACCCATGGGAAAAATAAAACCGTGGGTGAAGGAAAGAGCACAACATACCAATATAGTAGACTCCCCCTTTTGTCTACTACTCCCCCTGATTCATGTATTAATCAAGGGAGTTCGGAAACATTTGTATTTAAATACCTTCTACATGTTTTCCAAATATGATTTTAGGTAATGATTGGTAAATATGTCACATCCTTTTGACATCTAGCAAAGAGTTTCGTTATTGCTGATTTTATAACAACTTAAGCAAGTTTTGGGTTATTACCCTTGAAATATCTTAATTTCATTTATTTGATACATGATGCATTATTTCCATATATGCATGTAGGGTATTGATAGACCCCAGAATACTAACTCCTCTAATACGTGTAATGATAGTCCTTAACCATGTACACTCTTAAAAGACTCATGTAGAGTAATATTGTAGAAATAGTTTGAATAAGTAGTTACATAAGATTCGCTTAGTTTACTTTCAAGCAATTGGTATGTTCCCGATGGTAATTCCTTGTCCAATTTGGAAACAACCTTTGTATTGGTCAAGTAGATACCTAATATCAGCAAATAATAATTACTAATAGACTGATACATTAGTCACTTACATTCTAAATATGCTATTGAAGTTCCATTATCAATCCCAACCCTCTTTATTTAGGGAAATTATAAGCCCATGTCAATGGTTCTGAAATATTAATTTGATATCATTCCAATGACATTGCGTAGGCGTTGAGCTAAATATAGCTAACAAGTTCACTGAGAGATAATATATGGTCAAGTGCATTATCTAAGGTACAATAATGCGCCTATTGTACTTAGGTACGGAATTCCAGCTCCGAACACCTCTTCGTCATCATCCTTTAGACGGAATAGATATTTTCTTATATCTAACACTTTGACCGATCATGGGAGTGCTAGCCATATACGTTTTGTCCAAATATAAATCGCCTGATCATTTGGGGACATATGCGTATTGGTGGATTAATATTCCACAAACTCGGTGTCTTAGCTTAAAAACCAAGTTTTCCCAAGATCTTTCATCCCAAATTAAGGTTTCAAGTAGCTTGTGATTTCTCTTATTTCATCAAGAGTGCTATTATGTTCATAACATCGACATATAAAGCTACATTGAAAATCTGGAACTTGTTTTTCTAAATAAATACGCAAGGGCACAATTCATCACACTTTGTGGTTTAGAGTTATTTAATCTGGTCAATGAAATTACATCAATTACTTTTATATATATGTTAATCCAGATCCCCATAGATATATATTAACCACATCAATGAGCTGCATTTTCCAGTTCTTCGGAAACTACTATGCTAAATGATTAGGAAAACGTTTTTAACGTTTATCACATGAGAGTAATTCTCGTTGTCAATCCAGGGCGTTGTGAGAAACCTTGCGCCAAAGGGAAGCCTTATACATTACGACTTAATTATTCTCATTACGCTTCTAGAACAAATGATTTATCTATGTCCTACAGGCTTTACACTTGGTGGGTTAGCACTACCAAACCAAATACCTATTCATTTGTTAAATATTATAATTATCCTGGATTACTTATTTAGGCCAATTTGCTCTTGTTGATATTTTTCAACTAAGCATGGTTCGATATCATCGTGCTTTATCATTTCATAAGCAACGATATATGTAGATATATCATCATTGGGTATGATCTGTCCGTCGATTCATACATTCGAGATTTTCTTGATCTTTGGAATCAGTATTAACTTCGGAGCGTCCTCCAGTAATGATTCATGGACATAGTTTATAATCAAAGATAATCTCATAAAAGGTTGATGATAAATATTGGTTGTGCCTTACTCTTCTCTTCCATTAGATGAGTATTTATCGAACCAAGTAGCTTCCCCCATTTCCTTTTAGGAGCTACGGCCTCAACCACACCTCCACCATGTGTGATTGCAACGCTCTATCCAGCGGCGTTGTTCCCTTGTTTAGGGACTTTTTACTTTACGGGCATATTTGCAGCTTGTATATATTATATTGTCACTTCTTGTATTTAAACGTATCAGGTATCGAGTCTGATTCGTTTGACTTCAACTTTACATTGTGAAGTTTGGGGATCAAAATGAAATATAATGGAAACATTCCATGACAGTTCCCGTCGTTCCTTTGGAAAATACTTTTTCCTATCTCCCCCCTAACAACGGGAATACTGTCATCAAAGTGACAATCCGCAAATCATGCGGTATAAAAATCATCCGTCAAAGATTTTAAATAGCGGATAATTGTTGGCGATCCATAACCAACATATATACATCATCGTTTTTAATGACCCATTTTGGTGCGCTGGTGGGGCGCAATTGGCACATATACTGCACAACCAAACATGCATAAATGTAAAAGATCAGGCTTATATCCAGTTACCAACTAGTATGCATAATATTGGTTGGCTAGTAGTGGGTCTAAAAACAAATTAGTAAAGTTGCATTCAATATTGCAAAACCCATGTATGTAAATTGGTGCGCATAACCAATGTTATAGTTATCATCTACATTCTTTTGATGACAACTTCTACTAATCTAGGAGACCATTTTATACCTAGACATGGGGTATAGGAGACTTTACATTTATCTCACTATATATATATATGCAATAACCATCAAGTCCTTATGATATAAATTCTCTAGCATTCTAAGTCATATAGACGTTGTTGTGGTCAAATTCTAACGCTCGACCGACAAAATTATAAGATCAACTATTACAGGACAGATCTTGTATTTAGACAAAGTTCTTAAGACCGAATACAGCAGAAACAGTCGTCTTACGATTTAGTCGTTCGTCTTACGATGATGTCGTACGACCGTCTTAAGATGTCGTACGACCGTCTTAAGATTTTGTAAGATCGCGATTATCTAACCTGTAACTGTCGTTTTAATGTCTGTTTAATGCAGGATTAAAGAGATGTAACCGACGACCGTGATTAAAAGCACAATTAATGCACAACTACCGTTACGACCGTTACAATTATTGTCATCAAGAGCATTAAATGTCAAGCGGTTACAACTTACAACCTTTGCACTATATAAAGGGAACCCCGGCTCATTTGGAAGACCCCCGACAACCGATACAACCGAATCTACTTTCGAGTTCTTTTATACTTCGATATTTGCATGCGATATTTGAACTTACGATATAAGTTACTTTCGCATGTCTTGTGTTTATATCTTCATTGTAACGTAAGATGTGCTATTGTACTACAAAAGGCATCACCCCTTATTGGTGATACATAGTTCAATGTCGACTATTTCTTAGTCGGCCGCGGTTTTTACCCTCGATGGGGTTTTCCGCGTCACCAAAATCTCGTGTCTTTTTCCTTATATGTTTTGTGCACGATTTATTGAAGTTTCCTTTCTCTCGTCGGGATAACAATCATAACCGAACCTTAATTCGTCCGTAGATGCAATTTTTAGCATCAACAATTTGTTTGGCGCCCACCGTGGGGCTCCGTTTTGAGAAAAATTTCATTCGGTGAAAAGTGCGCCTTAGTACTAACCTTTTCTTTGAGTTCTCTTTGAGCTACTTGCGCAGGATCATGGATAACGGATTTATAGCATCTCTACAACAGCAATTGCAAGAAGCTAATAACGAAATTCAACGTCTTCGAGCTTTACCAGGACCATCGATGTCTATTCCGATGTCTATTCCTCCTGCATATCCACCTCAACATCTAAGACCACCATTTCAAGCACAGTTCAATACTTCAGTACCATTATCTACTGTAAACCAACAGTATAACAACATACGACCATCTATGCCGCAAGTTCCACCACCAATACCTCATGGCCCGCCACCTATGCCTCGGGGTCCACCTCCTATGCCTCAAGGAACACCCATGTTTACATTCGAACCTTTTAACAACATATCCCAACAAATTCCTATCCCTGGTCATATACCCACAGCTGCTAGTTCCACCGTTCATACGACAATACCACCCAGTACCGGAATATCTTCTAGTTATATTCCAACAATCCCAATAAACGTTGAAGATCCTTTAAACGTACGACTGAAATCCCTGGAAGAGCAGAATCAAAAGCTGTTCGCACTACTTACAAAGTTACCCGGAGCAACAGTACCTGTTGAAGTCGAACCTAAAACTGGATTTCAGGCCTCACCGTTCGTCGACGAATTAGCTCTTGTCGACGTACCCAAGAAATATACAATTCCAGCTTTCGCAATAAAGTATTCTGGAATTACAGATCCGGTCGAACACGTCGCCCAGTATAAGCAACTCATGTGGACAGTTCCTATACCGGCGCAATATCAAGAAGTTTGTATGTGCAAAAGCTTTGGATCGACTCTAACAGGAGCAGCATTACAATGGCTTATCAATTTAAAGCCAAAGAGTATCGGATCCTTTGCAGAATTGGTAAACCAATTCACTCGACAGTTTACTAGCAGTCGTAAGATGGAGAAGCAGACCAGCGACCTGTACTACATCGTACAGAAATCTGGAGAAACGATCCGCGACTACTTCAACAGATTCAACGCAACAATGATTGAAATAAAGAATTGCGACGTGAAAACCGCAATCGAGGCATACAAGCGTGGATTAGAAGATTCCCCTGGATTATATCTAGAATTGACGAAATATCCGCCAGAAAACTTCGACGATGTACGAGCCAGAACACTAGCTTTCATGAGAATAGAGGACGATGCTCTCTTTCGACGAAAACATTCTGCTGAAAAGAAACCTCTTGGTGCTCAAAAACATGATTTTAAGCACAAAAGAGTAAACAAGATTGGAAATTCTCGACATGAGTCAAAAGCACGACCAAGCAAAGGTACTGTTAAAGTACGATATCCAGAATTATCGACTTACAATTTTGCAGGTACATCGAAAGATTTGGTGGATTCGCTACGAAAGATTGATGCAAACGTACGATGGCCAAAGAAATCTGACAAACCAAGTAAAGACAAAGATCAAAACAGATGGTGCGATTTTCATGAAGACCATGGCCATACGACGGATGAATGCATCAGTTTAAAGAAGGAGATTTCATATTTGAAATCTAAGGGGCATCTAAAAGGCCTCATCCCAGAAGAGCAAGGACGACCAGCGTCACCGGTTCATACAAAAGTCGTAAACTGCATCACTGGAGGATCAGAAGTGTGCAGACTTACATATTCGGCTGCCAAACGACATGCACGAGATGGTCTAGATGAACATCCTATCCCCGGAGAAGCCAAATCAAAAATAGAAAGAGAACTCGATGCAATGACAATTACGTTCGATCAAGAAGATATTCAGGGGGTCCATCATAAACATCATGACGCTCTAGTCATACAGTTGACAATCGGAAACTGTTCGACTAAAAGAATATTGATCGATGGAGGTAGTTCAGCTAACGTTATTTTTGCAGATACTCTTAAAGTCATGGGAATCGAACGATCAGAAATCGTACGACGAAGTACTACTCTGATTGGATTCAATGGAGACCCGATGAACACTCTCGGAGAAATCATCCTGCCTGTCTTCGCCAAAGGCATCAACAAACAAACAAAGTTCAATGTTGTGGACTGCCAATCAGCTTACAATGTTATTCTTGGAAGACCATGGATCCACGAGATGAAAGCAATTCCTTCGACATACCATCAGAAGATCAAATTTCCTTCTCCATGGGGAATTCAAGAAATTGCTAGTGAGAACAAAGTCGCACGAGAATGCTACAAGATTACGATGAAGACAAAGTCGCAGGACATCTAGCAATTACAGAGCCAGGATGAGAGGAAATCGAACGACGATCTTCGGCTAGAAGAAGTCGTCCTTGATCCTGAACATCCTGATCGAAAAGTCTTCGTAGGAGCCTCGCTTCCCCCCGACATAAAAACACACGATTATATCTTTTTTGCGAAACATTCAGACTGTTTTGCATGGTCGCACGAAGATATGGTTGGAATAGATCCAAGCATTATATCGCATAAGTTGAACGTGGATCCTACTTTCAAACCAATTAAGCAGAAGCGTCGCAAGTTTGCACCTGAACGAAATAAAGTAATCAATGATGAAGTCGACAACCTGCTGAAGACAGGAAAGATCCGAGAAGTCAAATATCCAGAATGGTTGGCTAACGTGGTCGTCGTACAAAAGAAGAACGGAAAATGGCGAGTCTGCATCGACTTCACTGATTTAAACAAAGCTTGTCCAAAAGATCCTTTCCCTTTACCTCATATCGATGCCATGGTCGACGCAATCGCAGGACATGAATTATTAACATTCATGGACGCATATTCAGGATACAATCAAATCCTGATGCACACGGAGGATCAAGAAAAAACTGCATTCATGACAGACAAAGGCATATACTGTTATAAAGTGATGCCATTTGGTCTCAAGAATGCAGGATCGACATATCAAAGATTGGTTAACATGATGTTCAAGGAACATCTTGGTCGAACGATGGAAGTTTATATCGACGACATGCTTGTAAAATCAGAACGTTCGATTGATCATGTCGAACATTTAAAGCAATCGTTCGACATCCTACGACAATACAAGATGAAGCTCAATCCGACGAAATGTTCCTTTGGAGTACGAGCAGGAAAATTCTTGGGATACTTGGTGACACAACGTGGAATCGAAGCAAGTCCAGAACAAGTTAAAGCTATCACCGAGATACAATCTCCAAGGAATATCAAAGAAGTCCAGAAGTTAACAGGACGAGTGGCAGCTTTAACCCGATTTATCTCACGATCATCGGACAAATGCCATTTGTTCTATAATGTCCTACGAAAGAATCAAGGCTTCTTATGGACGGATGAACACGAGAAAGCTTTGCAGGAGCTAAAGCAATACATGACATCACCTCCTCTGCTGACGAAACCAGTCGAAGGTGAAAGTTTACAGTTGTACTTGGCAGTGAGCAAAAATGCGACAAGTGTAGTACTCGTACGAGAGGAAGATCAGCGACAACAACCAATTTATTATGTCAGTAAATCTTTCCTCGACGCAGAAACTAGGTACACATCAATGGAGAAATTGCTACTAGGTCTTATGACGGCAGCAAAAAAGCTAAGGCATTACTTCGAGTCGCATCACATCATTGTTGTGACCAATTATCCACTCAAGACGGTGCTTCGAAAACCAGAACTGACAGGACGATTAGCCAAGTGGAGCATTTATCTCAGTGGATTCGACATTGAGTTCAAACCTAAGACGGCCATTAAATCGCAAGTACTAGCAGATTTTGTGGCAGAATTCTCTCCAGGATTGGAACCCAAGACGTGCGACGAAGTTGTGATGATTTCAGACAACAAACCTTGGATACTCTACGTTGATGGTTCCTCGAACGTACGAGGATGTGGGTTAGGAATTGTCTTAAAATCATCACAAGGGGGAAATATAGTATACTCCGTACGATGCGAATTCAAAGCCACAAACAATGAAGCAGAATATGAAGCTTTGATCGCGGGATTAGATATTGCTCTTAGACTGGGGGCAAAACAATTGCACGTTCGAAGCGATTCTTTACTGGTCGTAAACCAAGTAAATGGAGATTTTCAAGCAAAAGATTCAAAAATGATGAGTTATCTCAAAGCTGTTAAAGATCGAATCACACGATTTGAACAGTTCCTGATCGAGCAAATACCAAGAGATCTAAATATGCAAGCGGACGCACTGGTCAATTTGGGATCTGCATTTCACGATCCATTCATGGAAAATATCCCAATACTTCATCTCACAACACCAACAATCAAAGTGAACGATGAAGTACAGATGAACGAAGAAATTTACAATTGGTCGCTCGACATATGGAACTACCTCAAGCACGACCAACTTCCCGAAGATAAAATGGAAGCTCGAAAAACAAGGTCCAAAGCCTCAAGATATACGATCTTTGAAGACCAGCTTTATCGAAGATCCACGACCGGACTTCTCCTACGATGTGTCACAAATAAGGCACAAATCAATCAAATTCTCCAAGAAATGCACGATGGAGAATGTGGGAATCACGCAGGGGGCAGAAGTCTTGCTAATCGAATCTCACGACAAGGCTATTATTGGCCTACCTTACGAGAGGATGCAATAACGTACGTCCAGCGATGCGATGCATGTCAAAAGCACTCGGGTATGGTCCATCGACCATCTGAACCTTTACATTCTGTTCTAGTTCCATGGCCCTTCATGCGATGGGGAATGGACATCGTAGGAAAATTACCCCCAGCCCCTGGACAAAAAGTCTATCTACTCGTGCTTACTGATTATTTCTCGAAGTGGATAGAAGCTGGTGCTTTTTCACAAGTTCGAGATAAAGAGGTCATATCTTTCATCCAAAAGAATATCATTTACAGATTCGGAGTACCGGCCGAGATTATGTGCGATAACGGCTCACAGCTTATAAGTGATAAGACTCGAACGTTCTGTGAGAAGCGAAGAATCAAGTTGATCACTTCTACTCCAAGATATCCACAATCCAATGGATTGGCAGAATCAAGCAACAAAGTCATCATCAATTCAATCCGAAAAAGGTTGAAAAGAGCAAAAGGTAAATGGGTAGAAGAATTACCATCTGTCCTATGGGCAAATCGTACGACACCAAGAGCATCAACTGGACAAACTCCATATTCTCTGGTATATGGATGCGAAGCAGTTTTACCCGTCGAAGCTCAATTGCCAACTGCCAGAAGTCGTACGTATGACCAAAATGCAATAAATTTATCTTACGACTTAGACGCTTTAGAAGAACTCCGAGAGAAAGCACTACGAACGATGGCTGCACAGAAAGGAATTGTCGAAAGACACTTCAACAAAAAAGTAAAGGCCAAAATTTTTCAAGTTGGAGATTATATCTTACGACATGTGTTCCAAAATACACAAGAGCCAAACGCTGGAAAACTTTCCATCAAATGGGAAGGACCCTACATAATTTCCAAAGTCATTGGAAACGGAGCATATAGACTTACGACGATAGAAGGTATGGAAATCCCACGAAGCTGGAACGCCCATCACCTTAAAAGGTATTACTTCTAAACCTATTTACATATGATTTATTCCTTGAACCGATTACTGACTTGAGCGTCGGAGCGCCGTTGGTCAAACCAACGGCCACCCCCTAGCAACCATGTTTGTTCGCAGGTATCGCACGATAAATCGCATGGATCGCACGATTAACGCAAGTATCGCACGACTTAAATGCATGCTTATCGCAGGAATCGCACGACAAAAATCGCATGGATCGCAAGAAAACCGCTAGAACGCACGATTATGTCGCAAGAGCGCAAGTCAACTCGCCAGTCGCACGAATACTCTCATGAGTACAAAAGAAACGTTTCTATAATAAGTCTAAGGACTTTAAAACAAACGCATGCAAAAATAAAAGCTATAACGCACGATACAGGCTAAAACGCACGATACGAGCTAAAACGCATGATATAAGTTATAATAACACAACAGTGATAAGTTAAAACACACGTTATTCGAACGAAAAATTCTTTCATTAATATTTCTTGCCTAAAAACGGCAGAGTACAAAAAATTTTTACGATTACAAAAGAAAAACTATTCTAAAGGAGCGACAGAGGAAGGTGGATCTGCGACAGGGGCCTCTTCAGTCTCCTGAGGATGCGCAGGAACGGATCCAGAGGTTTCAGGAACCTCCTCCTCGACACCTGCACCCTTGACCTCAGCTACTGCTTCTTCGTCCAAGTTCTTCAGATCCTCCTCGTCGAGAAGGTCTTCAGAACCCATCACCTGAACAAAAGATGCCACCTCGTCCTTCGCCATCTGAGAAGTCACGGTCCCAGCAGCCACGCGTCGCATGACCGCAGTACGTGCGACCACACGGACTAAGGCGGCGTCATCTTCCAGTTCCTGGATCTTGGACGACAGCGCTTCTTCTCTCTCAGCTTTCTCTCGTCGCACGGCCAGCAGCTCCTTCTCCAGCTCCTTCGTATGGTCCAAGGCCAACTTCAGCCGTTCTCGCTGTTGGACCTGAAACCCTTCGCTGAGTTCCAGCTTGGATTCCAAGTCCCCAATCTGGACCGACTTAGCATTAACCTCGTCGGTCAGTTGGGTCAGCTTCTTTTTGGCCTTGTCGGCCTCCTTCTTGGCCAACTTAGGTCCATGGACCAACATGGCATCGCTTCTCCCCCTTGGAAACAACCCAAAACGGTTGTAGGGAGAACGGATCACATTGTACGCCGAGAGGAGATCATCGACTGAGAATGGTGGACGATCCCAATTTTTGGTCACTCGTTCGATCACATGAACGACACGCCAAAACTGGGGCATCAACTGTCCCGGAGACACGTCAAAGCGAGTCATAAATGCCCTTGCCAAGGGAGAGTATGGCCATCGAAATCCGAATTTAAACGGATACTCGAAAAGAGCAAAAAAGCCCTTTGGAGCATCCGCCGGACGGATCTCTCCGGCCACCCTCACCAAGGCATTCTCAGGAAGTCCTGCTAACTCCCTCAATTCTCCTACTTCTAGGCTTTCTGTAATCGAACTCCTAACTTCGCTCGACATAATGAAATCTATTCGACTTAAACTGTTTCTTAGACGTGTAAACCTAAGGTTTTCTAAACCTCTATTACTTTTCTTCGCTAAAGACTTCAAACGCATGAAACAGGGAGGAAGGAAGTACCTTATAAAGCCTAGTCGCACGAAATCTTTGCCGAAAATAGTCGGATTACGATCTCTCAAATTAATTCAGAAGTTAAGAAGATTTGTAAAATCTTTTCTAATTATCAGACGCCTTATTTATAGTAACTAAATCATATGAGTCATCAAAGATAATCGTGCCACGCGTCATCAACTAGCCGTTAGAAGACACGTGTCCAAAGTAACGGCTAGATAACGGCTATATTATCAACGTTTATTCGACCGTTAAACAACGTATTTTTACTCTTTGACCTGTGAAGCAAAGATTTAGACAAAATTAGAATTATTTTCTAAATCTTGGGGGCAAATTGTTAGGGTAAAAATCCACAATCGCACGACGACCGACTATAATCGTAAGACAAATGTTAGGACAATAGTTGTGTATTAAGATAAGGTCCTAAGATAAAACCTAAAAGAACAATCGAACTAAGATCATTAAATATCGAACATATACATCGAATAAGTCGAACGATGACTACAATGTCGTACGACAATAAACATACAAAGTTTATATGTTTGATGCAGGCAAGCTGATTATCATTTCTAACAATTGCCCACCTTTGAGAAAATCTGAGATTGAGTACTATGCCATGTTCGTTGGAGTCCATCATTACAATGAGCAAATCGTAAGTTATGTATCGTTCGACAGCATCAAGATCGACCGTTACAAGCAAGATTCTCGCAGCAGTTACAATCTGGACATTAACTCTCAGCAATACCGTTGGACAGTTACTCTCCGAGCATTAATTGAAGACAATAACGTTGGACGGTTACGATTCAATCATTGATGAGCCACAATACCGTTGGACCGTTATTCTCGAGCTACTATATAAGAAGAATCAAGCCAGCATTTCAACACACGAAGTCTATCGGAAGCTCACAAGTTCTATAGCAAGTATTCTTGATAAACATCTGTAATTTACATTCGATATCGTTGTTATTTCACTTGTAATCGTACGACCAAAGCTGTATACTCGAAGGACATCACCCCTGCTTGGTGATATTAGTGCTCTGTCGACTTATCTCTTAGGTCGACCGCAGGTTTTTTCCTCCGTCGTGAGGTTTTTCCTGCGTCATCAAATCATTTGTCTCATTTTACATTTTCGCACTTATCATTGATTGTAATTTCTTTCTCTCGACGGTTAAGCTTCACACAATTTCCTACGACATCGAGTTGTGTAATTTTTTACATAAACAAACGTATAAGACAATCAGGGTGGTGAGCCCTTAAATGTACAACTAGTGCTAGGAATGTAACAATTCATGTGGACAATAATATGACATGAGTTCATCGTGTCGAAACCAGAACCATAAAGTACTTTAATGACCCGCTTTTTGGATTTTTATGTCCATAAATATAACCTTGTATTCGTTGTAAGAATGAGATATTTGTGTATTGTGTTCTTAGCTTTAGGATGGTCTCATTCCTGTCTTAGCTAAGGATTAGGGTATATAAAGTTATCGGTATTCGATAAGGCATATAGGGGGTTGCTTCTTGTGCTGCAGAAGTTAACAGTTGTATTTCCATTTTCCATTTCAATCGAATAATGTGTCTATGTGTATCTTTAATACACAGATTTCTATGTCATGACCATGGTGCATATATGGTTATGTTGAAACATGTATGTGTAACACCCGTAATTTCGGTGTAATGACGACTCTTTAATGAAATATGGAATTTAGAATTTTAGATCAAATTATGCATTTTATGGTCTAATATGTTAGGAAATTCAATTACGAGTCCAACGGTTCTTCCGGAATCGAAATCGGAGCTATAACGAAGAAGTTATGGCCAAAACAGTGAACCACACGCGTTTCGGGCTGATTTCTGAGCATGGGCGGGTTACATGCGGGTATAACCAGCCGACAACCCGCCGATTCTACTGGTCTGACCTAAAAAACGTGATTTTTAAGCCATTTTCTTCATTCCTTCATATCTCACTCTATACAACTCCGTTTCTCTCGATTCTTTTTGCTATCTTCTCGATTTTTCAAGCTCTTCAAGGCTACAAGGATGGATTGATGCTTCAAGGTAGCAAGAATTGGTATCTAGATCTCCTCCACCTTCATCTTCTCCACCTCTTACAACCTCAAATCTCCATTGTTGGATTTTGTGTTTCTTCATCCTAGGGTTTGTTCAAGATTTGACTAGGTAAGCTTATCTAAACCATTTTTAGGTTGGTTAATCTACATGTAGGAGTTATGAAACTAACCTAGGGTTCGATTTACTTGATTTTAGGTTCGTGCTCGTTATTTGACCTAAATCTTGGATTTGGGGGTTTTTGTCACAAAACCCTAAGGTGAGTTGCTAAAACTATTTTGTTAAAACTGAGAGCACATCATTTTGATGAAGTCTATTCCTTGCTTTATTATGTGGATATATGTGAATTTGGTATAGATTACTTCTCATGTTTAGTTGAGGATACTCATGGTATGTATGAAGTGCTATACTAGTATGAATGACTTGGATGGTGTTACTCCTTATATGAGATGAAATTACCGTATGCTATTTCGTATGCGTTAAACCTACGGGTTGTATGATAAATGTATTTATACGAAATGCACGACATGATACATGACTTGGGATTATGTAAGAATGGAATTGATATCCGAAATGGGGCATACCCGAAATGATATAAAGGGCTCGAGACCCCGATGTATACCTCTATAAATGACGCTATGCTAAATTCAGTGTCGAGGTTTATATGTAAATGATATGGACTAGATGCTATGCTAAATTCAGTATCTAGGTCTTGTGTGGAAATGATATGGACGTGATGCGATGCTAAATTCCGTCTCACGATCCCAAATGATAATAACATGGACGAACCAACGCAATGTGTCCTCACCAAACAGTCTTGGGAGGTTCTGAAATAGGAATGCCCCTATGTCGCCGGCCCTCGGGTTGCTCCTTGGTGCGCGGGCCTCGGATGATGTTGCCATGCTAAATTCGGGACATTGAGGTGTTTGGAATTAGTGAATGTCGGGGCATTGGTTGGTGGAGGTGGGTCGCGCCCACTGTTTCCGCAGATAAAATAATAAACCGGTTTAACATGCTATTTTGTGTTGCTAGTATAATCTTGTATATCTCGCATGTATTATTACGTTCTTCATGTATGGTATTATTTGTACAACTCACTAGGCTCCTTTAGCCTAACACTTGTTTGGTGTCGATGTGTCTCTCAGGTGCTAGGGACGCGGTTCCCAAGTAGGAGCCGGAATTAAAGAGTGAGCTTTGGGGGACGGGTGAGGAGTCCGGTCTTTAGACCGCGCGCATATTGATAGATCAGACAACCCTTTTGTAGTCTTTTTCCTAGATAGGATTTAGACTAGACGGTTGTCGTACTCTTTAATTAGAATTACAAACATTGTAAATCATACACTATTTATACCCCTGTTTTTGGGATGAGCTCACGCCTTGGCGTACATTGTATACCACCATTTGTGCAATCGAAAGTTTTTGTTCGCCCTGATTTTTAGGGTGTTACAAGTTGGTATCAGAGCTTTAGTTTAAGCGAACTAGGTATTCACTGTAGTATGCCTAGACTTAAACTTAGCAAACTAGTAAATACGATACATAGCTTGGGTAGAACCTTAGGTGGGGAGAGCAATAGGATCGCGAATTCACGTTTACTCAAAGTTGTGGTGATGGTAACGAGGATGCTTATGTATGATTAGTTCATAAATCACTTAGCTACTGATCTATGAATGCGTTGTACGCGAGTGTTTGAGTAACTGTTATTATGATGATGATAAATGTTGAGGTTCGTAAGTAGTCTATTCTTATCCTATTCTCGTGCATTGTGTATTACAGATTGAATGGCGAACACCCGTAGTCAAACGGGCGTCGCGAGAGGACCACCGGACCAAACCGCTTCAACCGCCGACCAACATGTTCGGGTCGAGACGGTTGAGAGTCCACCGAGACTTCCCGTTCTCGGTGGGGGAACGGAGCACGTACCAAGGGTCAATCTCGAGGATCCAAACCCGGTCCTTACCGAGGTGACCCCGGAGATGAGAATGCTCGATAGTGTGATGAAGGCCGTGAACGAGGCCATGAGCAAACAGCAAGAGTCCTTCATGAAAATGTTGGAGGATCGTGATGCTAGCCACCGACGCAACGAGACGGTGGGAGAGAACGCCGCTACGGCGTCGGGGGATGCGGAAGTGGTGGTGGTCACCGAGGAGACCCGAATCACCGGGGACAAAGAGAAGGGGAAAACTAAGGGGTGCTCCTACAAGAACTTCTTGGGGTGTAAACCGCCGGAGTTCCGGGGGTGTACCGACCCGGTCGTTTGCTTAAATTGGCTCCGTGAGATGGAGATGGCCTTTGAGGCTAGCGAATGCGACTCTTCCCAACGAGTCAAGTTTGCATCCCACCTTCTTAAGGGCGAGGCCCTCACATGGTGGAACTTGACCCGCTCTTCCCTCGCGCCGGAGGTGTACGCTAGGCTCTCTTGGGCCGAATTCAAGAAGAAGACGCTCGAGAAATATTGTAGCGAGCGAGCCCTTGACAAGGTCGAGGACGAGTTTCGAGGAATGAAGAAAGGCAACAACCCCATCTCCTTTTACGCAAAGGACTTTTTGGAGAAGCTCGGGATGGTGGAGCACTTGGCTCCCGATGAAAAGTCAAAGATCAAAGCTTATTCCCGTGGATTACCGGCCGAGATGAGATCGGCGGTGAGGATTGCAAGGGTCACCACCTTGCACGAAGCGATCGAGGAGTCGTTGAGAATCGAGGACGACATCACCCAAGCCCGGGTAGAGGGTTATCAAGCCGGGCAAAAGAGGAAGTTTGAGGAGGCCGCCATGTCGGCTCGACCGAGCAAGGCCTTTCAAGAGGTGAGGCGAGGTGGAAACCGAGTTGAGGCAAAGTGGTGCAACCGGTGCCGGAGTAAGCATCATGGACCGTGCCGCCGTGACTTTCCGGAGAACCCCACTACTTGTGGGAAGTGCGGGAGGAAGGGCCATGTGGCCCGAGATTGTGTGGCCCGGGTGGCGGTATGCTACGATTGCAAGGAGCCGGGGCACTATCGGGATGCTTGCCCGAAGTTCAAGAAGGCGGTAACCGAGGGTCCAAGCGGATTGGTTGCGAAGGGGGGAAACCCGCCGAAGGTGACTAGCCGAGCCTTTCAGATGACGGCTACGGAGGCGAGAGAGGCATCCGATCTTGTATCGGGTACGTTTCTCGTTAACTCCATACCTGCACTTGTTCTTTTTGATACGGGTGCCGAACGCTCCTTTGTGCATGATACTCTAGCTAGGAAATTCACTATGCCTACCACTCCCTTATCTGATGCACTAGTAGTAGAAGTAGCGGGCGGATTTCTTGTGACCGTTCGGGATTGCTTTGAGGGTGCACCATAGAGTTAGATGGAGAACCCTTCTCCGCGATCCTTATACCCATGAATGTCGGTAGTTTCGACGTAGTACTAGGGATCGATTGGTTGCGCGCACACGACGCCAACATAGGATGCGGCAAGAAGATGGTCACGTTACCGGCGCCTAGCAGAAAATTGATTACCGTGTACGGGGATAAGAAGAAGGGCGCCTACACAACCATCTCGATGGTTAAGGCAAGGAAGTGCCTAGCCAAGGGATGCACCTCCTTTTTAGCTTACGTCATCGATACTAAGTTAGAGAAGAAAGAGCTCGCCAATGTGAATGTGGTGCGGGAGTTTCCGGACGTCTTTCCGGAAGAGTTGCCCGGATTACCACCGGAACGCCAAGTGGAGTTCCACATTGACCTTACACCCGGAGCGGCTCCGATCGCGCGCGCTCCATACCAATTGGCTCCGACCGAAATGAAAGAGATGATGACGCAATTACAAGAACTCTCCGAGAAGGGATTCATCCGACCGAGTTCGTCACCGTGGGGAGCCCCGGTTCTTTTCGTCAAAAAGAAGGACGGCTCCATGAGAATGTGTATAGACTATCGCGAACTAAACAAGAGGACGGTAAAGAACAAATACCCCTTGCCTCGGATCGACGACCTCTTCGATCAACTACAAGGTGCCGGGTGCTTCTCAAAGATCGACCTACGGTCCGGGTATCACCAAGTGAGAGTGAAAGAGGACGACGTACCAAAGACCGCTTTCCGGACGAGATACGGGCACTACAAGTTCTTGGTGATGCCGTTCGGTTTACCCAACGCACCGGCGGTATTCATGGACTTGATGAACCGAGTGTGTAGACCGTTCTTAGATAAGTCGGTTATAGTCTTTATCGACGATATCTTAGTCTACTCCAAAGATGAGGCCGAACGTGAGCGACACTTACGAGAGGTGTTGAACGTGCTTAGAGACGAGAAGTTGTACGCCAAGTTTTCAAAGTGCGAGTTTTGGCTCCACGAGGTGCAGTTTCTAGGTCATGTAGTATCGCGAGACGGGATCAAGGTGGATCCGGCGAAGATCGAGGCCATGATGAGTTGGAAGTCGCCAACGAATCCGTCCGAAATAAGAAGTTTTCTAGGCTTGGCGGGTTACTACCGAAGATTCATACAAGATTTCTCAAAGATCGCTTCGTCGCTCACCGTGTTAACGAAGAAGAACGCCAAGTTTCTATAGACCGACAAACAAGAAGAGGCCTTTCAAACGCTCAAGAAGAAGTTATGCCAAGCACCGATCTTGTCGTTACCGGACGGGACGGAGGACTTTGTGGTATATAGCGACGCGTCGAAGATGGGTCTAGGTTGCGTACTTATGCAAAGAGGCAAAGTGATTTCCTATGCCTCTCGCCAATTGAAGGATCACGAGAGAAATTATCCGGTGCACGATTTGGAGTTAGCGGCGGTGGTGTTTGCTTTGAAATTGTGGCGGCACTACCTTTACGGAACCAAGTGTACGCTATTCACCGATCACAAGAGTCTCCAACACATTTTCGACCAAAAGGAGCTCAACATGCGGCAAAGGAGATGGCTCGAGCTACTAAAGGACTATGACTGCGGTTTGTTGTACCACCCCGGTAAGGCGAACGTAGTCGCCGACGCCTTGAGCCGTAAGAACTATGGTGATAGCGTTGGTGTGACCCTTAACCGGATTAGCGTGGTGTCGAGTTTGATGGAAAGGATCAAGGCGAGTCAAGCGGAAGCCCTTCGAGAAGAAAACCTCAAGGATGAGGTGATGGTGAAGCAAAAAGAGTTGTTGACCGAGGATAGCCGCGGGCTTAAACTGTTTCAAGGCCGAGTTTGGGTGCCGAAGCTTGGTGGCAACCGGGAATTGCTCTTGGATGATGCCCACAAATCCAAGTATTCCATACATCCCGGGAGCACCAAGATGTACCGAGACTTGAAGATGAACTATTGGTGGCCGATCATGAAACTTGACGTGGCTAGTTATGTCGAGAAGTGTGTCACATGCCTTCAAGTCAAGGCGGAACATCAAAAGCCTTATGGTAGTTTGCAACCTCTAGACATCCCGGAATGGAAGTGGGAGCATATTACCATGGACTTCGTGACCAAGCTACCGAGGACTTTGAGGGGTCACGACACTATTTGGGTGATCGTGGACCGACTCACGAAGAGTGCTCACTTCCTCGAGATGCGTGAAACCCTACCCATTGACCAATTGGCCAAACTCTACATAAAAGAGATCGTGAGGAGGCACGGTGTACCGTTATCGATTGTCTCGGATAGAGATAGCCGATTTACTTCCCAGTTTTGGCATGGATTGCAAGAAGGCTTGGGTACGAAACTCAAGTTAAGCACCGCCTACCACCCTCAAACCGACGGACAAAGCAAACGAACGATACAAACACTAGAAGACATGTTGCGGTCGTGCGTGATTGACTTTGGTGGGAATTGGGATACACATCTACCGCTAGTGGAATTGGCATACAACAATAGCTTCCACTCTAGCATTGGGATGGCACCGTTCGAGGCACTATACGGACGGAAGTGTAGAACACCGACGTGTTGGTGGGAGGCGGGTGAAAAGCAATTTGCGGGACCCGAGATCATACAAGAGACGGCGGATAAAGTAAAGGGTATCCGCCAGCGCTTGAAAGCCGCCCAAGACCGACAAAAGAGCTACGCCGACAAGAAACGTCGACCCGTAGAATTCCAAGTGGGGGAGCGTGTGATGTTGAAAGTGTCCCCTTGGAAGGGAATCATACGGTTCGGGAAACGGGGGAAACTTAGCCCACGCTTCCTAGGGCCGTTTACCATCTTAGAGAAGGTTGGACTACAAGCCTATCGGTTGGAACTACCACCCGAAATGGATGGGATACATCCCACCTTTCACGTATGCTACTTGCGGAAGTGTCTACCCGAGGAGAAGAGCGTCATTCCTCTATCGGAGATTCGTGTTGACACCGGTAACCGATGTGTCGAAGAACCGGAGGCGATCCTAGAAAGTAAGACGAAGAAATTACGCCATAAAGAAGTAACAATGGTCAAAGTCCAATGGAAGCACCACCGAGGTGCTAATGTCACGTGGGAGGCCGAGGAGGACATGAAGCGGAGATACCCACACTTGTTCACGTAGGTGTAACAAATTTCGAGGACGAAATTTTAATTAGAAGGGGAGGATTGTAACACCCGTAATTTCGGTGTAATGACGACTCTTTAATGAAATATGGAATTTAGAATTTTAGATCAAATTATGCATTTTATGGTCTAATATGTTAGGAAATTCAATTACGAGTCCAACGGTTCTTCCGGAATCGAAATCGGAGCTATAACGAAGAAGTTATGGCCAAAACAGTGAACCGCACGCGTTTCGGGCTGATTTCTGAGCATGGGCGGGTTACATGCGGGTATAACCAGCCGACAACCCGCCGATTCTACTGGTCTGACCTGAAAAACGTGATTTTTAAGCCATTTTCTTCATTCCTTCATATCTCACTCTATACAACTCCGTTTCTCTCGATTCTTTTTGCTATCTTCTCGATTTTTCGAGCTCTTCAAGGCTACAAGGATGGATTGATGCTTCAAGGTAGCAAGAATTGGTATCTAGATCTCCTCCACCTTCATCTTCTCCACCTCTTACAACCTCAAATCTCCATTGTTGGATTTGTGTTTTCTTCATCCTAGGGTTTGTTCAAGATTTGACTAGGTAAGCTTATCTAAACCATTTTTAGGTTGGTTAATCTACATGTAGGAGTTATGAAACTAACCTAGGGTTCGATTTACTTGATTTTAGGTTCGTGCTCGTTATTTGACCTAAATCTTGGATTTGGGGGTTTTTGTCACAAAACCCTAAGGTGAGTTGCTAAAACTATTTTGTTAAAACTGAGAGCACATCATTTTGATGAAGTCTATTCCTTGCTTTATTATGTGGATATATGTGAATTTGGTATAGATTACTTCTCATGTTTAGTTGAGGATACTCATGGTATGTATGAAGTGCTATACTAGTATGAATGACTTGGATGGTGTTACTCCTTATATGAGATGAAATTACCGTATGCTATTTCGTATGCGTTAAACCTACGGGTTGTATGATAAATGTATTTATACGAAATGCACGACATGATACATGACTTGGGATTATGTAAGAATGGAATTGATATCCGAAATGGGGCATACCCGAAATGATATAAAGGGCTCGAGACCCCGATGTATACCTCTATAAATGACGCTATGCTAAATTCAGTGTCGAGGTTTATATGTAAATGATATGGACTAGATGCTATGCTAAATTCAGTATCTAGGTCTTGTGTGGAAATGATATGGACGTGATGCGATGCTAAATTCCGTCTCACGATCCCAAATGATAATAACATGGACGAACCAACGCAATGTGTCCACACCAAACAGTCTTGGGAGGTTCTGAAATAGGAATGCCCCTATGTCGCCGGCCCTCGGGTTGCTCCTTGGTGCGCGGGCCTCGGATGATGTTGCCATGCTAAATTCGGGACATTGAGGTGTTTGGAATTAGTGAATGTCGGGGCATTGGTTGGTGGAGGTGGGTCGCGCCCACTGTTTCCGCAGATAAAATAATAAACCGGTTTAACATGCTATTTTGTGTTGCTAGTATAATCTTGTATATCTCGCATGTATTATTACGTTCTTCATGTATGGTATTATTTGTACAACTCACTAGGCTCCTTTAGCCTAACACTTGTTTGGTGTCGATGTGTCTCTCAGGTGCTAGGGACGCGGTTCCCAAGTAGGAGCCGGAATTAAAGAGTGAGCTTTGGGGGACGGGTGAGGAGTCCGGTCTTTAGACCGCGCGCATATTGATAGATCAGACAACCCTTTTGTAGTCTTTTTCCTAGATAGGATTTAGACTAGACGGTTGTCGTACTCTTTAATTAGAATTACAAACATTGTAAATCATACACTATTTATACCCCTGTTTTTGGGATGAGCTCACGCCTTGGCGTACATTGTATACCACCATTTGTGCAATCGAAAGTTTTTGTTCGCCCTGATTTTTAGGGTGTTACAAGTTGGTATCAGAGCTTTAGTTTAAGCGAACTAGGTATTCACTGTAGTATGCCTAGACTTAAACTTAGCAAACTAGTAAATACGATACATAGCTTGGGTAGAACCTTAGGTGGGGAGAGCAATAGGATCGCGAATTCACGTTTACTCAAAGTTGTGGTGATGGTAACGAGGATGCTTATGTATGATTAGTTCATAAATCACTTAGCTACTGATCTATGAATGCGTTGTACGCGAGTGTTTGAGTAACTGTTATTATGATGATGATAAATGTTGAGGTTCGTAAGTAGTCTATTCTTATCCTATTCTCGTGCATTGTGTATTACAGATTGAATGGCGAACACCCGTAGTCAAACGGGCGTCGCGAGAGGACCACCGGACCAAACCGCTTCAACCGCCGACCAACATGTTCGGGTCGAGACGGTTGAGAGTCCACCGAGACTTCCCGTTCTCGGTGGGGGAACGGAGCACGTACCAAGGGTCAATCTCGAGGATCCAAACCCGGTCCTTACCGAGGTGACCCCGGAGATGAGAATGCTCGATAGTGTGATGAAGGCCGTGAACGAGGCCATGAGCAAACAGCAAGAGTCCTTCATGAAAATGTTGGAGGATCGTGATGCTAGCCACCGACGCAACGAGACGGTGGGAGAGAACGCCGCTACGGCGTCGGGGGATGCGGAAGTGGTGGTGGTCACCGAGGAGACCCGAATCACCGGGGACAAAGAGAAGGGGAAAACTAAGGGGTGCTCCTACAAGAACTTCTTGGGGTGTAAACCGCCGGAGTTCCGGGGGTGTACCGACCCGGTCGTTTGCTTAAATTGGCTCCGTGAGATGGAGATGGCCTTTGAGGCTAGCGAATGCGACTCTTCCCAACGAGTCAAGTTTGCATCCCACCTTCTTAAGGGCGAGGCCCTCACATGGTGGAACTTGACCCGCTCTTCCCTCGCGCCGGAGGTGTACGCTAGGCTCTCTTGGGCCGAATTCAAGAAGAAGACGCTCGAGAAATATTGTAGCGAGCGAGCCCTTGACAAGGTCGAGGACGAGTTTCGAGGAATGAAGAAAGGCAACAACCCCATCTCCTTTTACGCAAAGGACTTTTTGGAGAAGCTCGGGATGGTGGAGCACTTGGCTCCCGATGAAAAGTCAAAGATCAAAGCTTATTCCCGTGGATTACCGGCCGAGATGAGATCGGCGGTGAGGATTGCAAGGGTCACCACCTTGCACGAAGCGATCGAGGAGTCGTTGAGAATCGAGGACGACATCACCCAAGCCCGGGTAGAGGGTTATCAAGCCGGGCAAAAGAGGAAGTTTGAGGAGGCCGCCATGTCGGCTCGACCGAGCAAGGCCTTTCAAGAGGTGAGGCGAGGTGGAAACCGAGTTGAGGCAAAGTGGTGCAACCGGTGCCGGAGTAAGCATCATGGACCGTGCCGCCGTGACTTTCCGGAGAACCCCACTACTTGTGGGAAGTGCGGGAGGAAGGGCCATGTGGCCCGAGATTGTGTGGCCCGGGTGGCGGTATGCTACGATTGCAAGGAGCCGGGGCACTATCGGGATGCTTGCCCGAAGTTCAAGAAGGCGGTAACCGAGGGTCCAAGCGGATTGGTTGCGAAGGGGGGAAACCCGCCGAAGGTGACTAGCCGAGCCTTTCAGATGACGGCTACGGAGGCGAGAGATGCATCCGATCTTGTATCGGGTACGTTTCTCGTTAACTCCATACCTGCACTTGTTCTTTTTGATACGGGTGCCGAACGCTCCTTTGTGCATGATACTCTAGCTAGGAAATTCACTATGCCTACCACTCCCTTATCTGATGCACTAGTAGTAGAAGTAGCGGGCGGATTTCTTGTGACCGTTCGGGATTGCTTTGAGGGGTGCACCATAGAGTTAGATGGAGAACCCTTCTCCGCGATCCTTATACCCATGAATGTCGGTAGTTTCGACGTAGTACTAGGGATCGATTGGTTGCGCGCACACGACGCCAACATAGGATGCGGCAAGAAGATGGTCACGTTACCGGCGCCTAGCGGAAAATTGATTACCGTGTACGGGGATAAGAAGAAGGGCGCCTACACAACCATCTCGATGGTTAAGGCAAGGAAGTGCCTAGCCAAGGGATGCACCTCCTTTTTAGCTTACGTCATCGATACTAAGTTAGAGAAGAAAGAGCTCGCCAATGTGAATGTGGTGCGGGAGTTTCCGGACGTCTTTCCGGAAGAGTTGCCCGGATTACCACCGGAACGCCAAGTGGAGTTCCACATTGACCTTACACCCGGAGCGGCTCCGATCGCGCGCGCTCCATACCAATTGGCTCCGACCGAAATGAAAGAGATGATGACGCAATTACAAGAACTCTCCGAGAAGGGATTCATCCGACCGAGTTCGTCACCGTGGGGAGCCCCGGTTCTTTTCGTCAAAAAGAAGGACGGCTCCATGAGAATGTGTATAGACTATCGCGAACTAAACAAGAGGACGGTAAAGAACAAATACCCCTTGCCTCGGATCGACGACCTCTTCGATCAACTACAAGGTGCCGGGTGCTTCTCAAAGATCGACCTACGGTCCGGGTATCACCAAGTGAGAGTGAAAGAGGACGACGTACCAAAGACCGCTTTCCGGACGAGATACGGGCACTACAAGTTCTTGGTGATGCCGTTCGGTTTACCCAACGCACCGGCGGTATTCATGGACTTGATGAACCGAGTGTGTAGACCGTTCTTAGATAAGTCGGTTATAGTCTTTATCGACGATATCTTAGTCTACTCCAAAGATGAGGCCGAACGTGAGCGACACTTACGAGAGGTGTTGAACGTGCTTAGAGACGAGAAGTTGTACGCCAAGTTTTCAAAGTGCGAGTTTTGGCTCCACGAGGTGCAGTTTCTAGGTCATGTAGTATCGCGAGACGGGATCAAGGTGGATCCGGCGAAGATCGAGGCCATGATGAGTTGGAAGTCGCCAACGAATCCGTCCGAAATAAGAAGTTTTCTAGGCTTGGCGGGTTACTACCGAAGATTCATACAAGATTTCTCAAAGATCGCTTCGTCGCTCACCGTGTTAACGAAGAAGAACGCCAAGTTTCTATAGACCGACAAACAAGAAGAGGCCTTTCAAACGCTCAAGAAGAAGTTATGCCAAGCACCGATCTTGTCGTTACCGGACGGGACGGAGGACTTTGTGGTATATAGCGACGCGTCGAAGATGGGTCTAGGTTGCGTACTTATGCAAAGAGGCAAAGTGATTTCCTATGCCTCTCGCCAATTGAAGGATCACGAGAGAAATTATCCGGTGCACGATTTGGAGTTAGCGGCGGTGGTGTTTGCTTTGAAATTGTGGCGGCACTACCTTTACGGAACCAAGTGTACGCTATTCACCGATCACAAGAGTCTCCAACACATTTTCGACCAAAAGGAGCTCAACATGCGGCAAAGGAGATGGCTCGAGCTACTAAAGGACTATGACTGCGATTTATTGTACCACCCCGGTAAGGCGAACGTAGTCGCCGACGCCTTGAGCCGTAAGAACTATGGTGACAGCGTTGGTGTGACCCTTAACCGGATTAGCGTGGTGTCGAGTTTGATGGAAAGGATCAAGGCGAGTCAAGCGGAAGCCCTTCGAGAAGAAAACCTCAAGGATGAGGTGATGGTGAAGCAAAAAGAGTTGTTGACCGAGGATAGCCGCGGGCTTAAACTGTTTCAAGGCCGAGTTTGGGTGCCGAAGCTTGGTGGCAACCGGGAATTGCTCTTGGATGACGCCCACAAATCCAAGTATTCCATACATCCCGGGAGCACCAAGATGTACCGAGACTTGAAGATGAACTATTGGTGGCCGATCATGAAACTTGACGTGGCTAGTTATGTCGAGAAGTGTGTCACATGCCTTCAAGTCAAGGCGGAACATCAAAAGCCTTATGGTAGTTTGCAACCTCTAGACATCCCGGAATGGAAGTGGGAGCATATTACCATGGACTTCGTGACCAAGCTACCGAGGACTTTGAGGGGTCACGACACTATTTGGGTGATCGTGGACCGACTCACGAAGAGTGCTCACTTCCTCGAGATGCGTGAAACCCTACCCATTGACCAATTGGCCAAACTCTACATAAAAGAGATCGTGAGGAGGCACGGTGTACCGTTATCGATTGTCTCGGATAGAGATAGCCGATTTACTTCCCAGTTTTGGCATGGATTGCAAGAAGGCTTGGGTACGAAACTCAAGTTAAGCACCGCCTACCACCCTCAAACCGACGGACAAAGCAAACGAACGATACAAACACTAGAAGACATGTTGCGGTCGTGCGTGATTGACTTTGGTGGGAATTGGGATACACATCTACCGCTAGTGGAATTGGCATACAACAATAGCTTCCACTCTAGCATTGGGATGGCACCGTTCGAGGCACTATACGGACGGAAGTGTAGAACACCGACGTGTTGGTTGGAGGCGGGTGAAAAGCAATTTGCGGGACCCGAGATCATACAAGAGACGGCGGATAAAGTAAAGGGTATCCGCGAGCGCTTGAAAGCCGCCCAAGACCGACAAAAGAGCTACGCCGACAAGAAACGTCGACCCGTAGAATTCCAAGTGGGGGAGCGTGTGATGTTGAAAGTGTCCCCTTGGAAGGGAATCATACGGTTCGGGAAACGGGGGAAACTTAGCCCACGCTTCCTAGGGCCGTTTACCATCTTAGAGAAGGTTGGACTACAAGCCTATCGGTTGGAACTACCACCCGAAATGGATGGGATACATCCCACCTTTCACGTATGCTACTTGCGGAAGTGTCTACCTGAGGAGAAGAGCGTAATTCCTCTATCGGAGATTCGTGTTGACACCGGTAACCGATGTGTCGAAGAACCGGAGGCGATCCTAGAAAGTAAGACGAAGAAATTACGCCATAAAGAAGTAACAATGGTCAAAGTCCAATGGAAGCACCACCGAGGTGCTAATGTCACGTGGGAGGCCGAGGAGGACATGAAGCGGAGATACCCACACTTGTTCACGTAGGTGTAACAAATTTCGAGGACGAAATTTTAATTAGAAGGGGAGGATTGTAACACCCGTAATTTCGGTGTAATGACGACTCTTTAATGAAATATGGAATTTAGAATTTTAGATCAAATTATGCATTTTATGGTCTAATATGTTAGGAAATTCAATTACGAGTCCAACGGTTCTTCCGGAATCGAAATCGGAGCTATAACGAAGAAGTTATGGCCAAAACAGTGAACCGCACGCGTTTCGGGCTGATTTCTGAGCATGGGCGGGTTACATGCGGGTATAACCAGCCGACAACCCGCCGATTCTACTGGTCTGACCTGAAAAACGTGATTTTTAAGCCATTTTCTTCATTCCTTCATATCTCACTCTATACAACTCCGTTTCTCTCGATTCTTTTTGCTATCTTCTCGATTTTTCGAGCTCTTCAAGGCTACAAGGATGGATTGATGCTTCAAGGTAGCAAGAATTGGTATCTAGATCTCCTCCACCTTCATCTTCTCCACCTCTTACAACCTCAAATCTCCATTGTTGGATTTTGTGTTTCTTCATCCTAGGGTTTGTTCAAGATTTGACTAGGTAAGCTTATCTAAACCATTTTTAGGTTGGTTAATCTACATGTAGGAGTTATGAAACTAACCTAGGGTTCGATTTACTTGATTTTAGGTTCGTGCTCGTTATTTGACCTAAATCTTGGATTTGGGGGTTTTTGTCACAAAACCCTAAGGTGAGTTGCTAAAACTATTTTGTTAAAACTGAGAGCACATCATTTTGATGAAGTCTATTCCTTGCTTTATTATGTGGATATATGTGAATTTGGTATAGATTACTTCTCATGTTTAGTTGAGGATACTCATGGTATGTATGAAGTGCTATACTAGTATGAATGACTTGGATGGTGTTACTCCTTATATGAGATGAAATTACCGTATGCTATTTCGTATGCGTTAAACCTACGGGTTGTATGATAAATGTATTTATACGAAATGCACGACATGATACATGACTTGGGATTATGTAAGAATGGAATTGATATCCGAAATGGGGCATACCCGAAATGATATAAAGGGCTCGAGACCCCGATGTATACCTCTATAAATGACGCTATGCTAAATTCAGTGTCGAGGTTTATATGTAAATGATATGGACTAGATGCTATGCTAAATTCAGTATCTAGGTCTTGTGTGGAAATGATATGGACGTGATGCGATGCTAAATTCCGTCTCACGATCCCAAATGATAATAACATGGACGAACCAACGCAATGTGTCCACACCAAACAGTCTTGGGAGGTTCTGAAATAGGAATGCCCCTATGTCGCCGGCCCTCGGGTTGCTCCTTGGTGCGCGGGCCTCGGATGATGTTGCCATGCTAAATTCGGGACATTGAGGTGTTTGGAATTAGTGAATGTCGGGGCATTGGTTGGTGGAGGTGGGTCGCGCCCACTGTTTCCGCAGATAAAATAATAAACCGGTTTAACATGCTATTTTGTGTTGCTAGTATAATCTTGTATATCTCGCATGTATTATTACGTTCTTCATGTATGGTATTATTTGTACAACTCACTAGGCTCCTTTAGCCTAACACTTGTTTGGTGTCGATGTGTCTCTCAGGTGCTAGGGACGCGGTTCCCAAGTAGGAGCCGGAATTAAAGAGTGAGCTTTGGGGGACGGGTGAGGAGTCCGGTCTTTAGACCGCGCGCATATTGATAGATCAGACAACCCTTTTGTAGTCTTTTTCCTAGATAGGATTTAGACTAGACGGTTGTCGTACTCTTTAATTAGAATTACAAACAATTGTAAATCATACACTATTTATACCCCTGTTTTTGGGATGAGCTCACGCCTTGGCGTACATTGTATACCACCATTTGTGCAATCGAAAGTTTTTGTTCGCCCTGATTTTTAGGGTGTTATAGTATGTGTTCATTGTCCCAAAGTTCTTTATTGGTGACAAGATATGATTTAATAACTTAGATAATACACTGATTTGACACATTAATTCTCTAATATATATATATATATATTCCTTTCATATCATTAGAGTTGATGTATATACCCCATTTCTATTCTTATAATTTTCAATTGATACAAGTATCTTAACAAGGTTTTATTAATATGACAGTTCATAGTCTAATTATTATGTTGGGGGAAAAATAAGTATTAATCTATTTCTTTAGATTAGGTGGGAGGTTCCACAAACTTAAATTCTCCTCGATACATTTCTTCATGGAACGGAGAATATTAAGAGTTTTGTATTGGTTTTGATGTATTTCTTTACATCTGTTGATCCAGCTCTCCTAAGACCTGATGAAATGATAATGATCCTGAATCTTTACTTAGTGAATAGGTTTTTACTTCTGTTATAGCTTGAGGAATTATCACTGAATCTGTTCTGTGTTATTCCATGTTACTTATGCTGTAACTTAATTTTATAGTAATCAGGATCAGGATCAGGAGACGAACGAGTCTGTTTTGCAGTCGACTGATCCTATCCACTGAAGTGAAGACCTCCTGAAGACATCAAGATCATACACAAAGAACCATCAGCGACGTCGAAGAAATAGCTGATGACAGGAACAGCATGCTCGTGATCTGAAGACGGAACTCAGTGATAGCAGGCTGCTCAGTATCGTATGACATCCTGAAGACTCAACAAGATACAAGTGACCCTGAACTTCATCAGTATCAGGACCCTAGTCACTGATCAGTATCCTGATCCTGAAGGATTAGAAAAGTGTCTTAGTCTAATGCACAAAAGGATTATCCGCCTTTACTGACACAAAAGTACATAAGGACAGTCTCTTTACTGTTCCCTCCGTACTTATCAGACTTCAAGGCAACTGTTTACAAACATACTCCTTTTGCACACCATGCAAAGAGTATTTGTTTATAGTAAATAGTACAACAGACCAACTACAACGTGACACGTCACAAAAGTAGGTCTGCATGCATTTAATGCATGGAGTATAAATTGGACGTGGAGAAGATTTTCTCCATACCTCTTCTGCATCCAAAAATACTCAAGTCCTTTCTTTCTTATTCCCCTCTATCTTTCTTTCTTACATCTTCTCACTTAGTGCATAGTGAAAGAACTTAGATTGTTTAGTTTAGACTATTTGTCTTTTCTATTTCCGCAACAATCTGTAAATTCATATTGTTAATATAACAAGAATTTAAAAGTGAAAAATTGTGTGATTATATTCAACCCCCCCCCCCCCTTCTATAATCCCAAACACTATCCTAGCTTGAAGGTCACCTACTTGGGACCAACAAGTGGTATCAGAGCAGATACAAGCTCTCATTTTCTTCTTAGAAAAATCTTGTGATCCTCTCTTCTTATTCTATGGCTCTTCAAGCTAAGGATAACTACTTTGATACCGGCTCTGCTGGAAAGCCTCCTCGGTTCAACAAAGACAACTTCTCTCTTTGGAAAACCAGGATGGAACTCTTTCTCTCTGGTTCTGATCCCCAGATTCCATACTTTCTGGAAAATGGACCACATGTGCCTACACAAACCGTCCACCCCATTCCTGCTGCTGCTGGCCAACCAGCTGTTCCTGAAAGGCAGCTGGTGAAACCCGTAACTGACTGGAATGATGAAGACAGACGCCTGGTCAACATTGACACTAAGGCTAGGTCTCTCATTGCCATGTCACATCCTGACGATGTATTCCACTCTGTCTGTCACCTTCGCTCTGCTAAGGAGATTTGGGACACTCTCTGTGTTCAATATGAAGGTACTGCTGTTCTCATGGAATCAAGAAAGATTTTCTTGGTTCGACAGTATAAAAGCTTTATTCATCAAAAGGATGAAACTCTCTCCCAGCTACATCAGAGATTCAATTGTCTTCTGATTGATCTGAAGACTATCGGTACTACCTACTCTAACTCTGAGGTGGTTACCAAGTTCATGGAAGCTCTTCCTGAACATTGGGAAATTTACACCTCCTGCTTAACTATGTCAAAGGACATAAAGACACTCACACTAAGTGAGCTGTACGGTATTCTTCTTAACCGAGAACAACAGAAGAAACTGAAAAAGAATCTCATAAGAGACTCTAAAGACACCAAAAGCAACTCTGTTGCATTGGTCTCTGACTCAGTTCCTACTGTTGCCACTTCTTCTTCAGTAACTATTACTGAATTAGAATCTTCTGACTCTGACATGTCAGAAGATCCTGAATTCAATGAATCTCTTGCTCTTTTAACCAGATCTTTCAAGAAGTTTGCCAAAAAGGGAAACTTCCACAAAAAGAAACATCTTACTATTACTGACAAGCCTAAATCAGACCCTGTTGATAAGGCTACTGCTATCTGCTACAATTGTCAGGGCAAAGGACACTTTGCTAATGATTGCAGGTACAGGAAAAGTCAGTTTGCTCCCTCCTCTGCTAAATCTTCTTCTAAGAATCCCAAATACCAGCGCCTGAAAGAAAAATACAAAAAGATGAAAACTCAGCGTAAAGGCAAAGGTTTAATCACAGAAGACTGCGACTGGGATGATGTCTCCTCTGATGACTCATCTGATGAGGAAGATACTCAAGTGGCACTGATGGCCATTATTGAGGAACCTACCTTAGCTCTCATGGCTAAGATAGAAGAGGTTCCTGAAGAGATTCCTCCTCAGGATCCTGAAGCTTCTTCTTCCACAACTCCTGAAGCTTCCACCTCTGCGACTGATTCTTCCAGTCAGGTACCTATTCCTCTCATCCCTCTTGAAAGCTTAACTCAGCTGGACCTGGTCACTCTCGATCTTTACAAAGCCCTTAATGGTAAAACCTCTGCTGAAAAAATGAATATTGATCTTAGAGGACAACTCAAAGAATGTCAAGAAAAAATAAAACAGCTTACCATTTTGGAAGAAAATTATAAGGACCAGGTCACTGTAAACAAAACTCTCTGTATTGAAAGAGAATTGGCTCTTGCTGCCAAAGAAAAAGCCCTTGCTCAATTAAATGCTGAAAAAGTCACCATCAAAGGATGGAGTGACGCATCTGAAAAAGTTGATGAAATATTAGCTTCAGGGAGATCTGACAAAAGCAAAAGAGGTCTTGGATTCACTCATAGATATAAGTATGAAGAACCTAAATATGAAAGTTCCATGCTCAAATTTGGAAAATTTGTTTCTTCTATTCCCATTCCTAATGCTTCTGAAAATATCCCTTCTTCTTCTTCTAACACACACTCTGAAGGTGCTCCTAAGAGCAAAAAGAACACAGTCAAGGAAAAATCTAAGACTGTAACACCTTCAAAGACCAAGAGTCCTAAACCCAAGAACAAAGTTCTGGGTGGTGGTCCTTCAGTCTCAGGATCAAAATCTTTCTCTCAAAATCCTGCTCCCAGACTGAAGATTGACCTGAAGCAAAAGACTCAGGAGAAGAAACCAATTCCTCCAATGTCCAATGCTAAAGGCATACTTGGTGCTGGTCCTGCTCACCTAAAGTTCAAAAACTTTCTAGACCACACTAAACGCTTTCAATATCGCAAATGTTATCACTGTGGATTAAATGACCATATTGCGAGTAAGTGTCCTGATGCTACCAAAGCTGAAAAATCAGCTAAGGTAAAGAAGATTCCCAAGACTGAGAAATCAGTCAAAGGAAAGAAGGTTGTCAAGACTGTTCCTTCAGTCAAGACTCCAGCCTCCTGTACTGATACTTCAGTAAAGGCTAACACTGACTCAACCAGTCCTACTGATACTTCTGGATCCATAGTTCTATGGGTACCAAAGAAAACTTAAACTCTAAACTTTACAGGATAAGGGCATCTGGTACTTGGACAGTGGATGCTCTCGACATATGACTGGTTCGAAATCTGTCCTCTCTAACTACCGTGAAGAAAGAGGTCCTGCTGTGACCTTTGGCGGAAACGGTAAAGGCCAAACCCGAGGGTATGGCACACTGACCAACGGAGTAACTACTTTCAAAAGAGTTGCTTATGTTGAAGGCCTGATGCATAATCTTCTTAGCATCAGTCAACTGTGTGATAAGCATCACAAAGTTTCTTTCTCCAAGAAAAAGTGCAAAGTCAAGAACAAAAGAAAGGAAGTTATTCTCACTGGAGTGAGACATGCTGATATATACATCATCAACATAAATACTTCCACTGACAACTTCTGCTTTGTATCTCGTGCTTCATCTGATACAAATTGGCTTTGGCACAAGCGTCTTTCTCATCTCAACTTCAAGACGCTGAATCAACTCTGCATCAACAACCTGGTCATTGGTCTTCCTGACTTTCGCTACACAAAGGTGTCTCTTTGTTCAGCATGTGAAAAAGGAAAGCAGACCAGGGCTAGTTTCAAGTCCAAGCAAATTTCCTCCATCAGCTCTCCTCTACAACTTCTCCACATGGATCTCTTTGGACCAGTCAACGTCCAATCCATTGCTGGAAAGAAATACACTCTGGTAATAGTTGATGAATATTCCAGATACACTTGGGTATTCTTTCTTCGTGCCAAGAGTGATGCTCCTGAAGAAATCATCCTGTTTGTCAGGAAGATGGAAAGACTCAACAACCTTACTGTTCGATCAATCAGGAGTGACCACGAAACTGAATTTAAAAACAGTACCCTGGAAACCTTCTTCGAACAGAAAGGTATCACTCAAAACTTCTCATCTGTAAGAACTCCTCAGCAAAATGGTGTTGCTGAAAGACGAAACAGGACGCTGATTGAAGCTGCGAGATCTATGCTGAGTGAAGCCAATCTTGCCACTCAGTTCTGGGCAGAAGCTGTAAATACTGCTTGCTACACTCAGAACAGATCTCTGATAGTCAAACGCTTCAGAAGAACCCCTTACGAACTCTTTCGTAACAGGAAGCCATCAATCGAACATCTCCATATCTTTGGTTGTGTTTGCTACATCCTAAACAACAAAGATAATCTTGGGAAGTTTGATTCCAAATCTGATGATGGAATTTTCCTTGGATACTCATCCATTTCTAAAACCTACCGTGTGTTCAACAAACGTAGACAAGCCATAGAGGAAACGATTCACGTCAAGTTTGATGAATCGGGTCCTACTTTCCCTCATCCAAATGATAATTCTGAAATCAATCAGTGGGCAGATTCTTTCTTTCAAGTCCCTGAACCTCCTATTGCTGATCCATCTCCTCAAGACCTTCCTGATGGTTTTGAAGAAGATCCTCCTATACCACCCACTGAAACATCCTCTCCACCTCTGATTAATGCCACTCCAATTACCCAAATCACACCTTCTGAACCTGATCAACCCACTAACAGTGAAGACTTTTCTCAAACCACTGTTAGTGAGCCTACACCCACTAATCTTCTCCCTGATCCATCAGTAAATGAAGCTTCTACTTCAGGACAGGTGTATCAGCCACCTGCTCTCCGATGGACCAAGGATCATCCCATTGATCAAGTTCTTGGTAATCCCTCCTCTGGCATTAAAACTCGACGCCAATCTGGTAACATCTGTCTTTATGTAAATTTTATCTCTGAAAATGAACCTAAAGAAATAGATGATGCTTTGCGTGATCCTGCCTGGGTCTCAGCCATGCAGGAAGAGCTAGCAGAGTTCATCAGAAACAATGTCTGGCTTCTCGTCCCTATGCCTCGAAAACGTACTATCATTGGTTCCAAGTGGATTTTTCGAAATAAACTTGATGAGATTGGTACAATTATTCGAAACAAGACTCGCCTTGTGGCTCAGGGATACAGGCAGGAAGAAGGCATTGATTACGATGAAACCTTTGCTCCTGTTGCTAGGCTCGAAGCAATTCGACTCTTCCTAGCTTTTGCAGCACATATGAACTTCAAGGTTTATCAGATGGACATTAAAAATGCCTTTCTGAATGGAAAACTTAATGAAGAAGTCTATGTGGCTCAGCCTCCTGGCTTTGTAGATCCTAAGTTCCCTGATCACGTCTACAAGTTAAACAAGGCTCTCTATGGGTTAAAACAGGCTCCTCGTGCCTGGTATGATACCCTCTCAACCTTTCTTCTCTCTAAAGGTTTTGTGCGTGGAAAGATCGATAGCACTTTATTTCTAAAGAAATATCCTAAGCATATTCTTCTTGTCCAGATATATGTCGATGACATTATCTTTGGATCCACGAATCCCAAACTCTGCGAAAAGTTTGAGTTGCTCATGAAATCTGAATATAAAATGTCTATGATGGGCGAACTAACATTCTTTTTAGGACTTCAGATCAAGCAATCTGAAAAGGGAATTTTCATCAATCAAGGTAAATACGTACATGAGATGCTAAAGAAATTTGATCTCACATCTTGTACACCGATGAAGACTCCAATGGCTCCTCCTCTGACACTTGACAAGGATTCCAAAGGGAAATCTGTCGATGTGACTCTCTACAGAGGAATGATCGGCTCTCTGCTGTATCTCACAGCTAGCCGCCCTGATATCATGTATTCCACATGTTTATGTGCTCGTTATCAGGCTGAACCCAAAGAATCTCATCTGACCGCTGTAAAGCGGATCTTCAGATATCTGAAGGGAACTCCTAATCTGGGTCTTTGGTACTCCAAGGACTCAGGGTTCGATCTAACAGCTTACTCTGATAGTGACTTTGCAGGATGTAAGATTGACAGGAAAAGCACCACTGGTGGATGTCACCTGCTAGGTGGCAAGTTGGTGAGTTGGACTAGCAAAAAGCAGAACTCTGTGTCCACATCAACTGCTGAAGCTGAATATGTTGCAGCAGGAATCTGTTGTGCTCAAGTCCTGTGGCTGAGAAATCAACTTCAGGACTATGACATACAACTTTCTAAAATTCCTATCTACTGTGACAACACTTCAGCGATAGCCATTGCCAACAATCCTGTCTTACACTCCAAGACAAAGCACATTGAAGTAAGATATCACTTCATCAGGGATCATGTGATGAATGGTGATATTGAACTCCATTTTGTCCCTACTGAATATCAGCTTGCTGACCTCTTTACCAAACCACTGGATGTGACGCGTTTTAATATGCTCATCAGTGAACTTGGGATGTTAAATCCTGATGATTGAAGTTTATCAGGACAAACAGTTGTTAAATCCTATAGAATAATCATTCTCAGGACTCTTTCTTTAACAACTCCTGAATTAACTCTCATCAGAGGATGACTCTATTCAGTACTTACAAAATCTTTGTTCAATATCCGAATACTGATGATTCTCAGGTAAGTATTTCTTCCCTCTGCTACTGAAACCTTATCGCATTAAATGTGATAAGAGGATTTTCCCAAAACAGTACTTATCTGATAAGTACTCTGATTCCTAAAACATATCTTTCACCAAAATGGAATCATCCCCTGAAAAGGCGGTTTTTATCTTTTCAAATAAAACAAACTTTTCATCTGCACTGACACGTAATGGGACGTTTCCTGTTCCCCACTACGTGTGTCAGGCGCGTGAACGCGCGTAGAACCCCCTTTATTCATCATTACGTTTGAATTTAGCCGCTCTTTTCTCTCTCATCCATTCTCTCTCTCCTACCACGAGGTATAAAAACCTCACTCGTAATCTTTTACACTCTTTACGCTCACAAACTCTCTCTAAGCAATCTAGCAAGAAAAAGCAAGAACTGTTTTCTCTCAAGAACACCAAGAACACACTCACCACTTTTCTTAACAAGATCATCGTAAGTGTTTCTTTTCTCTTGTTCTTTCTACACTGTAAGTTGGCCTTCTTCATCTAAACAACTTATTTTGTTATTCGTTTTTCTAAAAACCCTAAGATCACTCCGTTTGATCTTAGCTTTTCCAAAATCTTCTAAGATTTTTGCTAAAACAGTTAATATGATGTTCTTATTTCTTTTACGAACAATCATAAACTCTTATTTTGATATCTTCTCATCAAAATAAAAGTTTCTTTTTAATACCAAAACACATTCCTTTTGTGAATTTTGGTATCTAATCCATTCCAAGTATAAAGGATTTCACCATTTTTATGAACATATTCTGTGTTCATTGAAAAATGAAGAAAAATGCATATTTTGGATCTTTAATCATCCACATGTGTTATTTTTGTGTTTAACAGTATGGCTGCTACTACTTCCTCCTTGGACGCCCAACTCTCTTCCGAAGCTACACCTCTGCAAACAGCCACTGAAAGCCTGCCGATCATCATTCCGCAGCACGACGTACAATTCAAGCAGAACAACGTCATTGGACTGTTTGACATTCCCGATAGCAAGGATTATCTGCTGCCTGCAAAGAACTTCCTGCTAAGCAGCCCCCTGAAGACGGCTTTTACAATAGACCCGAAGCCGAACAAACCAATGCTGCAACAACTGTGGTCTACTGCCACTGTTGCCAAGGAAAGGAACGCCAAGGGTGTCCTACGGGAGGTCATCAAGTTCCAGATCAAGGAAAATATAATTTCCTTTGGTTTCGGAACTCTGAGGAACGTGCTGAACTTCCCAAAGAAGAAACGCTTCCCTCCTGCTCCTACGTCCGATGAAATCATCGAGTTCTTGGACGCCATTGGCTACAGATGGCCTGTGAAGGATGGCGTCATGCTTCCCAAGACTGCTGCTACTGTCCATAAGACAGGCTTGAACGCCACATTCTATTATATATGGAATACGTTCGGCCTGTGCTTATCAGGCAAGACAGGAAGCACGGAGCAGTTCCCCACCGTGATTCAGCACATGGTCTTCTCTGCGATCAAAAATCGCGAGTTTGACTATGCTCGCTGCATATGGGAGGACATGGTCAAGAAGGTCAGGAACACGAAGCGGGTCGCCAACGTCGCCTTCACCAGATTCTTCTCGGCAGTCCTGGAACTGCATATGGGGCCAAACTACCCCAAGATCGGGAACTCCAACAACTACGCCCTTGGGTCTAAGTTCCTGGATCAGGTGTCTCCAAAACCTGACGACGTCCCTCTCTCCGCCGTTCTGGTTGTTCCTGAACCAGTTCAGGAGGATGAAGAGCACTCCACCTCTCCCACTGAAGCTGCAAACACTTCATCTGCGCTCCAGAAGCGCCCCCAACCTTCTTCTGCCACTCCTCCACCTCCTCCAAAACGCGCCAAGTCGACGGCGCAGAAGAAAAAGAAACAGGCGGCTGATGCTTCCATCTCTGCTCCTGTACAACAAGAACCTGAGGTTGTTCACCTCGAACACTCAGAGAACATGGGGGGTAATCGCTCTGATGCCCTCCTAGCCTCAGGTAATACTTTTAAGCAAAATATTACTGTCTCTTCTTTTTGAAAGCTAATGAGTCTTCTAGTACTCACTTAGCTACTCTGACTACAGGTTCTTTAGGAGCAGCCACTGAAGGGCATCCCCAACTTCATCAGGATGACCCCTTCAATGACTTTGTCTTCACGGACGCCGAGCGTCAGCTGAATGCAGCTGAGCTACGTCGGCAGTCCGCTGAACGACAATTGCAGGAGGCACGCACAGCTCTCCAACAGAAGGAGGACGAGCACCAGACACGCCTCCAGGCGTTGGAACTGGAGTTTGCCGCTGCAAAGGCCGCTGCCAGTACTGCTGAAGCTGCCGCCGCCAATGCCGCTGCCGCCGCCGTCGCCGCCACTCCGCCGCCTACGGCCGTTACCCTTACGATTCCTTGTCTGGATGACATCCATGACAAAGTCTCACAAGTGGCCACCTCCTCCAACAACCTTCAAGCATCTATTGATGACCTGAAGGCCTCTGCTTTGCCTGCACTCTCCTCCACCATCAACAACAGCACCAACTCTCTCACCACTTTCCAATCAACAGTGGTTCAGAGGTTGGATGCTCAGGAAGCAGGCCTCCGCGCCCTCCAGGAGCAGGTGACTGGCCTCACCACTGCTGTCAATGCTCTCACCTCTGCTCCTGCACCGCCTCCGTCCTTCACCACGGCAGACAGGGATGTTTTGCAATCCCTGATCTCTTCTTCCTTCATCTCACGCAAAGTCCTTAGCGACATGGCCTCTCTCCTCCAGAGGAACTTATCAACAGCCGCCTTACTCCAGGCACCTGTTGAGGGGGAGAGACAGCCTAGAGACCAGTCCGTTTATTCCCCCTCCACCAACTGGCGAACCAACGAACAAGGGGGAATGAACGAGGAAGATGAAGAAGATGAAGATGATGATGAAGACGACGATATCTTCGTCGAGAAGGCTGCATCCCCAACGCCCACTCCAGGGCCTGCACAATCTCAGGGGGAGAACCTCCGTGCACCTGGTACGTCACTATTACCATCCTCTCCCTCATCCTCTGATAACCAACCAATTTCTTCTCTCCTTAAACCTAAACCTACACCTGAAACCATAACCCTCGACACCTCCTCTGATGACTCTCCAATAAACAATCTACAAATGGTTGTCTACCAACCACCAAAACAACCTACCCCTGAACCAACACCCCATTCTTCTCCTAAACAAACCTCTGAGCCTGAAAACCAAGAAAACTCTGACTTTCAGGATGTGAACTTTGGCTCTGTCACTGGTGAAATTATTCGCCTCATGGAGAATAGTCCATCAGAACAGACAAGAGCTGAATTAAGCAGAATGACTTTCAGAGTAACTCCTTTTAACCCTGAAACCATTCCTTCTAGACCAACCCGCTTTAATCCTGAAGCATCCTCTTCTAGAACCCCTGAAATTCGAGCCCCTCCTGAAACCATTTGCCTCTCATCAGATGATGAATTCATCTCTGATGACTTCTCTACCCCTGCTTCTTCTCCCAGATCTCCTCCCTCTAACTCTCCTAGATCTGAAGGTGAGAATTACCCTGACAACTCTGCTATTGTCAACAGGGATGGGCGTTTAGACGCCGTGATAGAGCGACTCGAGAGTACAAGAGTAAAAATTCCTCTTCGTACCTCTTGGGACTCCGAGTTCGCCTATCTATCACAAGAGGAATACAACGCTGCTGTACAGGCTCAGGAGGAGCATAATAAGAAGCAGAAGGAAGCCTTCCTCTCCGCTTAAGCCGCTCGAAGGCTTGCATCGGATTTTGTTGAAGAGGACGCTGAAATAAGTGCTGACCCTGTTCTAGCACAGAAGGCCACGCTGAAGGTCTTCAACAGGAATGCTGAAGCTCGGTCTGAAGAAGTTAACACAGAGCTTGACTGGTGCAGAGACCGCCTTCACCTAAGAAAACATGGTGCTGCTATCTCTGGAATCCATCTCAGCCGAACTCGCGGCAAGAGAGCAAAAACATGGATCACCGTCAAACGCTCTGGAGTCAAGGACGTGCAACACACTCTGGACAAGTTAGATCGTTACAACTTGTCAGAGTGGAACGAGATCAGATCCCTACTTCCCAAAGCCAACAAGAACTATCGGGCTGAAGTAGAAGAAGTCATAGAAGGACTTATTGCACGCATCAGAAGGACAACGGAAATTCCTGATGACCTTCTCCAGCCTTCTTCAGCACTGCCTCAGCCACCTGTTCGAAGATCAGCCGGTGCTTCAACAAGGAGACCAACTCCTTGCTTGCCCAGAATGGTTGTCAAACCACTGGACCTCTCGATGCTTGATCTTTCACTCCCTCTAGGAGTCTCTCTCTCTCTGAAGGACAAGTCATCAGAGAACCTGTTCATGGTATTTGTGTAAGCGACAACTCCAAAATATTACGCTTTCAGCGTTTCAACGAGCTACACAAAGCACCATATGAACACTTGGTTTCTGTTCTCTTCACTGCTCAAAGAGACAAGAAAAACCAAGATAATAAAGAGATTATTCGAACTGTCAGAGCTATACTCGATCATCGACTCGCCTTCAGCAACACTCCAGTTCCAATCGTAGTCAAGACTGAAGAATTTAGCGAAGACTCTGATAGTTAGAATATTTTTGTAAATTTTGCTTTCAGTACTTCACTTATGTACTCCTGTATTTTCTTTACTCTTGTAACCTGATTGAGATTAATGAAAATGCAATTCAGTGCATTGTACTTTATTCCATCATAGTACTGAAAAAGATCCCTCAAAACAGTAAATGGGACATGTACCTTTATGAGTTCTATTTCCTACTGTTTTATCTAGACTTAGAAATTTTTTTCTAGACTTAGACAATTTCTCTGTTGTCTTATCATTATCATTTAGGGGGAGATTGTTGATCCAGCTCTCCTAAGACCTGATGAAATGATAATGATCCTGAATCTTTACTTAGTGAATAGGTTTTTACTTCTGTTATAGCTTGAGGAATTATCACTGAATCTGTTCTGTGTTATTCCATGTTATTTATGCTGTAACTTAATTTTATAGTAATCAGGATCAGGATCAGGAGACGAACGAGTCTGTTTTGCAGTCGACTGATCCTATCCACTGAAGTGAAGACCTCCTGAAGACATCAAGATCATACACAAAGAACCATCAGCGACGTCGAAGAAATAGCTGATGACAGGAACAGCATGCTCGTGATCTGAAGACGGAACTCAGTGATAGCAGGCTGCTCAGTATCGTATGACATCCTGAAGACTCAACAGGATACAAGTGACCCTGAACTTCATCAGTATCAGGACCCTAGTCACTGATCAGTATCCTGATCCTGAAGGATTAGAAAAGTGTCTTAGTCTAATGCACAAAAGGATTATCCGCCTTTACTGACACAAAAGTACATAAGGACAGTCTCTTTACTGTTCCCTCCGTACTTATCAGACTTCAAGGCAACTGTTTACAAACATACTCCTTTTGCACACCATGCAAAGAGTATTTGTTTATAGTAAATAGTACAACAGACCAACTACAACGTGACACGTCACAAAAGTAGGTCTGCATGCATTTAATGCATGGAGTATAAATTGGACGTGGAGAAGATTTTCTCCATACCTCTTCTGCATCCAAAAATACTCAAGTCCTTTCTTTCTTATTCCCCTCTATCTTTCTTTCTTACATCTTCTCACTTAGTGCATAGTGAAAGAACTTAGATTGTTTAGTTTAGACTATTTGTCTTTTCTATTTCCGCAACAATCTGTAAATTCATATTGTTAATATAACAAGAATTTAAAAGTGAAAAATTGTGTGATTATATTCAACCCCCCCCCTTCTATAATCCCAAACACTATCCTAGCTTGAAGGTCACCTACTTGGGACCAACAACATCTATGAAGGTGAGAAAATCTAGTGTATATATATGTAAATACAACTACTTTGATATATCGAATAAATACTCAAATAATCTAATATTCAATCAACATAAAAGAATGATTTGGTTCATAAGAGATGGTTTAAGCTAGTATCTAGTGTAAGCATACATTTATCCATGTTAAAATTTAAAATGTCCATTATCACCTGAGACAATAGTTGTATATTTGCTCTAGGTTTTGAAAAAAAACTTTATGACTCTTACCCCGACCCTGAACCTTTGAGGATCTCATCCACATGGCTCATAGATGTCACGTGCGTGAAATTTTGTTAACTCACAATCCTTTGGAGTTATTTCCACCTCTAATGCTTTCATTATTGATTTGGGGAATTTTTCTTTATCCCGAAATGTCTAGTCTTTGTCACTCGAAAAAACATTGTTATGTCTCTCAACCACTTGCAGTAGGTTGATCATTATGTCTAAAAGTTAATTCCAACTTATACTAGTTCGTTAGTGTGTTTGTTGGTATATAAAAGAAGGAAATAATGTTATGGATTATGTCATCTTCTGTGAGTTTCTTGACACAGAGATTAAGACACGTTTTAAGATACAACATTTCTTTGTTAAAATCAATTACCTCTTGTAATCGAGTAAGCGAGTTTCATTACGCTATACGATTCATTGGGGAAGTATATATTGGTTAATACTATCGATTCAACTTTAGGACATCTTACAGTTCTTTAGATGTTTCTAGGTGAACGTATTTAATTTCCTATGAAAGCTCAAAACATGATGATATATAAAAGGGTGGAAATAATGCTATAAATTATATAATCTTCTGTGAGTTCCATGTCACGAAGATTGAGTAGCTTTTTGAGACACAACATTTTTTATTGTTGTTGAAATCAATCACCTTCTAATCGAGTGAGTTTCATTCCACTATATGATTAGATAAGAAAATACATGGTAATATACATTCTAATTTTCTTTTTTCAGGATGTCCCACGGTTCTTGGGGGATTTTAGGTATCGATGTTCTATATAAATATTGTGATTGATGTGTCGTCTCAAAAATCTCAAGGCATTTCTTGTACCTTTTCACGAGGTTGGATTAGGGTCAATATGAAGTTGATGGATTTTAGGTATATTCTTGTACCTTTCCAGCAAAAGAGTTTTTAAATTGGATATTCATTATTTGTGCTCAAGTTCTTTTGAGTTTAGGACATCGAATCCAAGATATCAAATTTAGCATGAGTTGGTTCTATTAGGATTGTGTGCGAGACAGTAACAGAGCTACCGTGTCCAATGTTATAAGACACTAGTAGGTCACACCGCTGCACACCTAATTGAGAATTTGTGTGTAAGAGATAAATGAGAAGAGAGAAATAAATAATTATAAGTTAATAATTATTTACTAGTTTTAATTAACCAGTAAATTAATTAATTAATTGATTAATTAATTAAGGAATTAATTAAAGGATAATTATAAAAGGAATTGTAATCTGATTGAAACACTGCCTTATTTTAACCTATAAATAAAGGGTTAAAGGCTTAATAATCAGAGAATTAATCCTACGAAAAAAACTCTCTCTCTCTCTCTCTCTCTAAACCGTCGGCTCTCTCTCTCTCTCTCTCTCACACACAAGGATCGAACTTTTGATCAGTCTCGGTGGTCTAGCAACCCTCTCGCGTGGTGTCAGTAGCGGTGTAACCCCTACCAGCTGTCCAGATTTTTCTCGTGTTAAGGTAACCCTCAAAACACCCTATGATTGTATCTGTATGGTTTAAGTTGGGTCCAATTTTGGGAATCGTTTTGTTATCCGCTGCGCACCGTTAGTGCCTACGGTTCCCAACAGTAGTATCAGAGCCACTTCTTGAACCTTCAGATCTGGATAATATGTTAGTTGGTTTAATTAGGTTTATAAAAACGTTGCTTTTTATTCAGTTCGTTGTTAAAAATCAAATTTTTCGTAAACCTAGCAAACCGACGATCGGCGGTGGAACGACGGCAGTTTGCCGGCGGACCGCCAGGCCAATCGCCATATGTCTCTCATCGGAAAACAACGCCGGCCGCACCACACTTGGTGGTTGCGGCGCCGGCTGTCCTCCGTTTCGCCAGCCACACCACCGTGTGGTGGCGGCGTCGGCCGTGGTAATCGAACGCCACCAAGTGGGTGGCGATCGTTGTTGTTAATCGAATTAGCCACCGAGGACCAGACCACCAAGCCGTTTTCAACGGCGATGGTGGTGGCTGTGTGAACGAGCCGCGCATCACAGCGGCGCTACGGTGAAAATCCAACCGCCACACCACCGTTTGTGGTGGCGGTGGTGTTTGATTCGACCACCAAAGCTGGAAACGGCGACGGTGGTGGTAGTGTTCGGTGGAACCACCAAAGCCGACAACGGCAATGGTGGTGATCGCGACCAAAATCGAAAGCAACAGTGGTGGCGATCGATTGTTTCACCGGGCGGCGACGGTGGTGGCGATAGCCGCTGCCGTCGTCGGGTCGTCCCTACTCGAGCCGTCCACGGATGGTGATGATGGGGCTGACGTTGCGCGGCGGTGATGGTGGCAGTCGCTACTACCGCCGTCATAGCACTAGTCAACCGCCACACCACCAATTGTGGTGGTGGCGGCAATTGGTTCCTCGGATGAAATCGCCGAAAATGGCGACGGTGGTGGCACCTAGCTGCCGCTGTCGCCGGCATGATTGTGATGGTGACGGTGGTCGACAACCATCGCTTTGGGATATCGACCACTGTGGATTACCGATTGAAGGAGACGACGGCGGCGGTAGCCCTTGGGTTGCTGTCGTCCTTAGCCAGCCTCGCGCCGCGAGCAGCGGCTGGTGATGGTGGTTATTGTTCTTCCGAAACACCAACCAATGCGGGGGCGGCAGCAGGTAGCTGTTGTTGTTCGCGGTAGGTGGTATCGGATAAGGGTTATCTAAGCCAAATAGGTTTTGAAACCCTAGGGATTGTTTCATTAAATTAATTCAGTTTAATTAATTAAAATAAGATTTAGTTAAATGTTGTTGTCGTAGTCAAAACCCTTTTAGACCCGTGGATGTGTGCTTTTATTTTATATATGTTCCTTTTATTATTATTGGTTATGGGAGGCCTGCGTGCCATTTACAACCCGGTTTTATAATGTAATTTTTCTTTACAAATTTAATAACATAAAGACCCGAAGACGGAGCCAAGGAGATAAACCATGGAGCTTGGAGCCAGTGGGAGCATCGAGATGATTTGTCCCTTAGGAATAATGACCGTCATTTTGTGTTGGCTCACAAAATGGCAATAGTAAAGGGTTTTTGACTATGACATGTTTTAATGCGTGGTTGTTTATATTTAACAGTTGTATAAATTGCGTGGTTGTTTTAGTTACGTAATTTTTAAATATAAACGCTTTTTAAAATTAAATGTTGGATACAAATACAGTTTGTGTTTGAATCCAAGTTTTTGAAAAAACTGGCATTTATGACCCTTGTTAAAATCATAGATTAGTAAGTGCAACCCACTTTAGGGACACCTCCGGTGTAAGGTACATAGGGCGTTGTAAGTGCACACACTATGAACGCCCGTGTTCAAACCGAAACTGAAGGGTGATAAAACTCTGCGAATTATCTCCGGGTGGTACCGGCCAGAGTTTGTCCAGGTCCCGGGTGGTGCAGTCTATTTTGGTAATTATTAATTCACTGGGTGGTACCAGGCCAAAATGCACTAGAGGGACTAAATATGCACGGATTATATATCCGATGTCCCAACGATCTAGAAATCGTATTTTCGAATTAAAATGAGATTGGTATAGTTTTACCTACCATAAATCGCATGAGTCGGTTTGACATGATCACATGCTTCCCGACACATGTGAAATATGGATTCTAGTCTAATAAATTTATTTCAAGGGTAATAATTTATTAGAATTTTGTAATTATAAACTAAAACTGGAATTTGTTCATAATTTGTAGATGTCAAAATCTGTAATTCCGTTTTATACCCCTGAGGAATCCCTAAGACTCATCAACTGTAAATGGAAGCTTACAGGCCAAAATTTTCCAGTTTGGAAAATGCACCTTGACAATGTCTTGCGTGTACAGGGTAAGCTGTATGTTCTGGAAAAACCTGTTTCACGACCAGAGAGTAATTCTCCCGAGAGGGATTTTACTCAGTACTTTAAATATTTGGCAGATGAATCGGATGTAATGTCCATTCTGATTTTCTCGACATCACCCGAGTTCACGGGAGATTTAAGAATTAAATCATGTCACCAAGTTGTGAAAGATATGGAGAACCAGTTAGGTCTCTATAAGCACACAGGTAAACTTCTGATCATGCAAGAGATTTTTTCACTAAAGCTGAAAAAGGATCAGTCAGTTAAAGACCATCTTATTGAAATGAGAAGGCTCTTTAAATGTTTATCGCGTTTGGGATACAAGATGACTCAGGAAGAGTTAGTGTATCTCATGTGGTTTCCCCTCACGAAAGAGATTCAAGACACAACTAGTGCCTATATGAAGGAACCAAATAATGACGTGGATAAAGTTCATGAAGATATTCTGGCCAGTCTAGAGCCAGTACCGGAACCTGCTGATCTCATGGATACTGATGTGATTGATGAGCTGGGAGATCTGAGTTGCCCAGAATGCGGCAGCGAGGATATTTGCGAGCACTCGATGAATATCGACCAGATAGAGATCGGTTTACCCGATGCTCCAGGTATCTTTATGATAGATTGCTTAATCACTTCTTATGAATCATGGGTAATTGATACAGGCAGTGGTAACCACATCTGTAATCATTTACAGGGATTCACTAGAAGAAAGACTTTGAGGAAGGACCGTTCGAACCTACGAGTTGGCGAAGGCACTCCGCTGATTGCTGAAGCTGTAGGATCTTATAGTCTTAGTTTACCCTCGGGTCTAATTTTGGAACTGGATAATTGTTATTATATTCCAAATATGATTAAGAATGTTTTGTCTTTTGATTTGTTAGTAGACCAAGGTTTTTATTACAAATACGATTATAAAATGATTTCTGTCTTTAAAAATAATATCTTCTATTTTAAAGCAACACCTGTGAATGGTCTATATACAGTAAATCTGCAAGACAACAGTAGTGAAATCTATCATATAAGTAAACGATCCAAGGACATTGAGGATCAAACTTACCTCTGGCATTGTCGTTTATGTTGGGTTTTTGTGGGTATCCTTGAATCAAACTGACTCGAGGATTATCTCAGATCTATCAAAACCTCGCTGGTTTGATATATCTCATAGGTTAATCAAACTGATAAAACCTTTGCGATCAGAAACACGCTGTTTCTGATCTAATCATGCGGAAGCGATAAAAACTAAAAAACCCATTAAGCCTAATGATCTTTTAATCGTTATAGTTTTAATCCTATTAGTTTAGTTTAGATCAATTTACCTGGTTGCTTGAGAATAGATCCACCGGTGATCGACCAACGAACGTTCCTCTAGCAGAACTGTGAAACCCGAACAACAAAAAACTGGAATCCGACCCGGGGGGGGTGTTCGGCGCAGATGGAGAGAGAGGGAGAGAGAGGAAACTGAGAACTGGGTTTTCTTAATTGAAAGCTTGTTATTTTTCCTTAACCCATAGGCTTTATTTATATGGAGGAAAAATACAGTTTGTATGGAATCCAGTTTCCTTATAATAATTATCTCAAATCTTTTCCTTTTAAATTAGCTGGAAAAGAATTTGCATACGATAATTATGATTTATATATTTATCTAATATATAAAATCTTATTAATTAACTATTATATATTTATTAGATAAATAAATATATAATATCCTAATTAATTAATAACCCTCTAACTTTTGTAATTATGACTGTAATTACCCAATTGATTTATAATATACTATTATAAACCCTAACTCTCCATTTCTGGGTTTCATCTAACTTGTTCGACTTATAGGTCCTCACAGGTGTGACCCTCAAGTGTCTTGTAACATTGGATGTGTAATTACTTGGTTTGTCAACTCTGCACATAATTCCTAACAGACTCCCACTTGTGCAAGTTGGCAATACCACCTTTGATTACACTGACCTAAGGAGGCCCCTAGACAGGCACTTAGGCTGACCAGGTTACAAGAACTCTTATACCCAGACTGGTGATATAAACATTCCGTGAGGAATTGGTATCTATGAAACTACTGTTCATTGATTGGGTATATCTTGGCTTTTCCCTTTGCATCGCGATATTTCATCTGTGAGTATGAGCTTGGAAAGTGTCAACTCTAAATACTCAAGATTCTGTTCTCTTGATTATCTGACTTTCACTGATAGGTAAACGACAAAGAACTAATCAGTTCGTTTGGGCATGGCCATGCACTTCATCAGTATACTTAGTCAGTCAAGATGGGCCCAGAAATATCTCTCTTCTGAGAAGAGGTGCAAATCCCATCTTGCATACCTGCCTTTAACACCACGGCTTCCGCTGAATCTAGTTACACCCTTTATAGCCACCCTGTTACGGCGTAGCGGTTGAGTGCACTAAGAATCCAGTAGTCCTCATGATATCAAATCAGATACCTCAGGTGATAGGGACAACCACTGTGAGATTTACTTATGACTTTATTCCAAGAAGTAATCTCAACCGCGGATCACGTCCGATATTTGATACTCTATCAAATATCTGTGCAACTTTTAGTCTACAACACTTGTAGCTGTTATTCAGCAACTGATCATAACTACCTAAAAGTTCACAATGACTTTAACACCTTATCATGCTCCCACATTGATAAGTTGCCACGGACAGATTTTGAATGAAAAATCGGAAACTGATTTCATTCCTGGATATATTAAAAACATGCAAAAAATGTGAAAGTGATAAAGAAATCAATCTTGTATAGTCCATATTACACGCTGTAATAATAACAAGATTGAATGTCTTTTCTTTAATAACTTTCATAATATCTATTTTAACGTTTCTTAGATACTGGTCTAAAATAAAGTATCACCTATCTTTAGTTTAAACCCTTTGATTAAAGTTTACCAATCTAATCAAAGTGATAACCAAAAACACAAGTCTGTTTACTTGTATCTGCTAATTATTGTTTTGCAAACACCTCTTAAAACAATAATTAGACTTTTATCATATTCTATGAACTCGGAGACCTGGACTAACTTCCAGTTCCTGAATATGTAATACTGCAACTTTCCTTAGTTGCTGTGTAGATGAATGATTTCTACCTGAAATCTGATTCCATTTGCAATACTGGCAAATCTACTGGAATCCTATATTTTAATCCAACACTTTTAATTATTGATTTCTAAGGTCAGTCACGACCTTTGTTTCATGGGTCCTGAAACTTTTATCCTTTTGACTAAAAGGGTAAATTATATCTTATGAATTCTTAGCCTACCTGGATTATGAATTCCGAGATATATCAATAATTGCATCTTTTATTCTTTATCTGAGACTAGATAGAGAATAAATTGGGCTCCCACTTGCTTAATAAAAACTAACTATTACTCAGAATTTTACTATTGACTTAGTCAAAACTTTGATTAGTCAATTCTAATTTTAAGTAATGAACTTTGAGAATTTCCTTTTATGAAACTTTAACTGGATTTGGTCAAATCCTAATTCCAAATCTTGGAATCTTTCTAGTTTCATAAATACTGTTATTAACGCTATCTGAGTTAATATTCTAAAATTCTCTATTTAAAACATTTGAATAAAACTTGATCAAACTTGATTAGTTAATTCTTGAGAATTTCTTTTATAAAACTTAACTGGATTTGGTCAAATCCTAATTCCAGAACTTGGAATCTTTCTGGTTTTATAAATGCTGTTATTAACGCTATCTGAGTTAATATCTTAAATTCTCCTTCTTGATCACAAAACTATTATTCATAAATGTTTTATTCTCAAAACACATTTCTATAGAATCTCGTGTGTTTTGATAGTTTTTATACAAATTACTTCAATTTCATTAAAGTAATTATAACAGGCATCAACTAGGATCATACAGATATAAGAATATCAGGCACAATCAGATATTTCTATGTCAAGACAATAACTTTTGAAAATAAAACCATGAAATTATAAAATATAATTATCCAAAAATTGTTTAAAACATAAACCCCCAAAATAACTGTTTTAAAACTATAAATTCAAAAATGTCTTGACTTAAATCATCTCGTACTTAAGATCCTCGGCAACTCCTGGGCACTTCACTTCATTTCTGACCTCCTGCAATAATCATTTGCTCTAGGTATCAGTATACTTGTAAGCTAACAAGTAAGAAGTGACAAATCAAAGCAATCATAAATTTTTTTGAGGTTTACATACCTGCTTCATGACGCTTAGGGCAGTTTTGCCTCCAATGACCGATTTCATTGCATATGAAGCAGCGATTCTCGGTCCTAGCTTTGTTTGGCTTAACCTTCTTGCCCTTGCCCTTGCCCTTGCCTTTCTTGGGTGCACTCTGGATGGCCTGGACTGGTCCTTTTCCTTTACTGGTGCTAGCTTGCCCATTCTTCTTTTTCACCCCTCCGTCTTTCACCATCAAGACATCCTTAGTCTTGTTCTTGTTCCCCATATTCAGTTCAGCTGTCTTAAGCATGGAGTGCAACTCTGCTATTGTCTTCTCCATGTTATTCATATTGTAATTGACTACGAAGGGCCTGTAGTCTTCTGACAGTGAATTGAGTATGGTGTCTGTTGCTAGCTGCAACGGAACAGGATGACCAAGCCTTTCCAGATGATCTAAGTGCCGTTTCATCTTCATGACATGGTCACTTACTAATGTCCCTCTTACCATCTTGCACTCATTGAATGCTTTGGTGGCATCGTAGCGTTCTGTACGAGCCTGAGTCTGAAACATGTCCCTCAGCTGCCGGATCATGTCGTAAGCATTTGTATTTATGAGCCCTGCTTGCAGATCTGGGCTCATAGTTGCTAACATCAGACAGGCGACATCAAGGAGATCATCTGAGTGCTTCTTGTGGGCATTTCTGGCAGCAGCCGGAGCGTTTGCCGGAGGTGCCTCCCCAAGTGGCTCTTCAAGCACATACCACTTTCTCTCATGTTTGAGCACAATCATCAGATTGCGCTCCCAGTCGAGAAAGTTAGAGCCGGTCAACTTATCCTTCTCTAGGATAGAGCGGAGGGAAAGATTGTTAGTGCTGGTAACAGTGCTTGCCATCTACACAAAATAAAACTTTTGGTCTTAGCAACTGTAAATAGACAAATTTCCAATAAAATATCAATAAACCCTTAAATGATCAATTTATTGGACTAGGATCCTTATTTCATACGTCCTGATGTGCGTAATGTTCTTGCTCCACCAGACCCGTATTTATTTCGGTAGGTAAGGACTTTTACCAATCATATCTAGCTGACATGACTCCTAGATCTTTTCGGGACTTATGGCAACTACCTGTGCATGTTTTAGTCCCTCTTAGTGCTTTTTGGCTCGGTACCACCCGGTGAACTTTATAGTACCAAAACAGATCTCACCATTTTGGGAACCTGATCACTATACTCTGGCCGGTACCACCCGGAGATAATTCGCAGAGTTATGTAACCCCTTCAGCTTCAGTTTGAACACAGACGTTGAATGTGTGATCACTTACAACGCCTATGTACTTTACGCCGAAGGTGCCCCTAGATGGGTTGCACTACTGATCTATGATTTTCGGGGTTTTGAAAAACTTTATTTCCAGGCTTTTGAAAAACTGATTGTTATAAAGGCTACTTATGTTTTAAACTAACTGTTTCAAACATACACGTATTTTAAAACCATCTGTTCTAAAATTACTTGCTAATTAAAACTAACTGTTTTAACAGCACACCTAGTTGATTAAAACTAACTGTTTTGTCAACTTGCCTTTTATATAAAACAATCACCTATAGGTTTTTTAAATCAAAAACTATTGTTTTGAAAAGTTTAACGAAACTAAAACCTATACTCCTTTTGTGATATAAACTAGTTTTAAAGTAACAACTCTATTTAAAACTATTAACATGCAAGATATCACAAAAATTAATCAACCATGCAATTAAACAATACATAGTACCTAATTATAGTTTTTGCCAACGTTTCCTAGGGACCAAATAATGACCTATTCTACTAAAAGCTTCAAAACTCGCGTAGCTCCCACTGGCCTCGCCATGTTTTGTTAGTACTCCGGTAGTGATGAAGTAGCTCCCACTGGCCTCGTCATCCCGAAAGAATAAAACAAATTTCTATCCTAAGGTCATTATTACATAAGGGGTTGCAAGTGGCACGCAGGCCTCCCCATAAATATGTCAAGGGTCTAGGTTGGCAAATACTATAATAGATATAGATACAAACTCAAACTGGAATGTATATATATATATAACTCAAGCAATCACGCAATTATATAAACATGCAATATAATAAAAGCAATATTATTATTACGAGAAAAAATAAACCTGGATCCGTTAAAATTATCTTGTCTCAATTATCGCAAAACTTGGTTTTATAACTGATTCGAAAAACAAACTGTTTTATGAATCCTAAAAGAAAATCTTTAGACTGAAGAATGGTTTTAACTTAAAACTGAGATTTATAATAAATCTTAAAACTAAAACCATTTAATCCTTTTACCCAAAAATTATTTCAAAAGGGGTTTTATCGACCCAATCATAAAATATTGGTTCATTCGAAAAACAGATAAAATTTTAATTTCCATAAAAGATTAACTGGTTTGAATAAGTTTTATTAGGTAGAAAATAATTTTGGATAAGAAAAACTTTAAAACCAAGACAATTTCTTTTGGGCCATAACTTGGTCCAAAGAGTTGGGCATTGGGCCTGATTACTGAACTAGGCCCAAAAAACGGAAAAAAACCCTAGACCGCTTTGCAGTTGTGTTCGTGTCGCGAAGACTCATCGTCCTCTCGTGGCCACTGCCGCGGCCGTTTGCCACCATCATCGTTGTTCATCGTTGATCACCCATCAACACCTTGCTGGTGATTCGGTTGGGTGATCGCGGAACTGTCGCCACCACCTCGCTGGTGGTTTGGCTGGGCGGTCGCGTAATCGCCGCCACCACCTCGCTGGTAGTTTGGCCGGGTGGTTTGCGAAAACGCCGCCACCACCGAACGCCATCGTCGCCGGTCCATCACCGCAACCACCTTTGTGGTGTGGCCGGTGTCTGCCGACGAACAAAAACAAAACCACCACCATCATTACGGTGGTCTTGGCCGCGACTGTCATTAGTAGCAGGGAGAATCGCTTCCCCGCCACCGCCCGGTTTAAACGCCACCATCGCCACCGTCTTTGACCGTCGATCATGATTACCCAATAATCGCCGCCGCCACCACCATCTGTGGTGCGGCCGGCTATCGTATCTTCGGCTGGCGATCGCACGATTAGCAGCCACCGCTGCCGCGAACACCATCGTCGCCCGCTGGACGCCGGCATTACTTGACGCGGTACAGCCGGCGACCGATCATCATCATCGCGAACAGCCGCCGCCGTCGCTAGGCGTGGTGCGGTCGTTGTTCTGCCGTTACGCCGCCACCGTCGCTACCACCACCTGTGGTGCGACGGGTGTTTGATTGTCTGGTGGTGGTTCGATCGGCTATCTGCCGTCGTTCCACCTCCGTGTGGGTTTTCGGCCAATGATGACAGTGGTGTGAACGATACCACCATCACCACCGCCTTGCGATCCAAGGCCGGCTGCCACCACCATTCTGGTGCGGCAGCTCCGATCAGAGATGACCACAGCCACCACCTATCTGGTGGCGCGGCTGTGGTTGTTTCACGGCAACGAAGGGCTTCGGCCATCACCACCTAATCTGGTGGTGTGGCCCGGTGGTTAACACCAGATGGGTTTTTCGTACGATGAACAAAATCAAAAATCATGTAAACTATAAAATTCAGATTTTTAAACTTAAAAACGCAAGAAACAAATTTTAACGGATCACACATAAATTGATAAATTGATAGACAGATAAAAGCTAAACGATTTATTAACCATCGCTCTGATACCACTGTTGGGTTTTTGTGGGTATCCTTGAATCAAACTGACTCGAGGATTATCTCAGATCTATCAAAACCTCGCTGGTTTGATATATCTCATAGGTTAATCAAACTGATAAAACCTTTGCGATCAGAAACACGCTGTTTCTGATCTAATCATGCGGAAGCGATAAAAACTAAAAAAACCCATTAAGCCTAATGATCTTTTAATCGTTATAGTTTTAATCCTATTAGTTTAGTTTAGATCAATTTACGTGGTTGCTTGAGAATAGATCCACCGGTGATCGTTCAACGAACGTTCCTCTAGCAGAACTGTGAAACCCGAACAACAAAAAACTGGAATCCGACCCGGGGGGGGGGTGTTCGGCGCAGATGGAGAGAGAGGGAGAGAGAGGAAACTGAGAACTGGGTTTTCTTAATTGAAAGCTTGTTATTTTTCCTTAACCCATAGGCTTTATTTATATGGAGGAAAAATACAGTTTGTATGGAATCCAGTTTCCTTATAATAATTATCTCAAATCTTTTCCTTTTAAATTAGCTGGAAAAGAATTTGCATACGATAATTATGATTTATATATTTATCTAATATATAAAATCTTATTAATTAACTATTATATATTTATTAGATAAATAAATATATAATATCCTAATTAATTAATAACCCTCTAACTTTGGTAATTCTGACTGTAATTACCCAATTGATTTATAATATACTATTATAAACCCTAACTCTCCATTTCTGGGTTTCATCTAACTTGTTCGACTTATAGGTCCTCACAGGTGTGACCCTCAAGTGTCTTGTAACATTGGATGTGTAATTACTTGGTTTGTCAACTCTGCACATAATTCCTAACAGTTTAGGCCACATAAACAAGAAACGCGTTGAACTACTTCTAAAAGGAGGTTTTCTTGGAACTTTCGATTATAAACCTTTTGATAATTGCGAATCTTGTTTATCTGGCAAAATGACAAAGCAACCTTTCAACAAAGAAAATGAAAGGGCCACTGACTTGTTAGAAATAATTCACACAGATGTGTGTGGACCATTTAGTCATGTGGCAAGAGGAGGATACCGGTACTTCATTACCTTTACTGACGATTTCAGTAGGTATGGTTATGTCTATCTTATGAGACATAAATCTGAAAGCTTTGAAAGATTCAGAGAATTTCAGAATGAAGTACAGAATCAACTTGGCAGAAAGATCAAGTTTTTACGGTCGGATCGCGGAGGCGAATATCTTAGTGATGAGTTTGACAATCATCTGATGGAGTGTGGGATTGTGTCCCAACTCACACCTCCGTATACACCTCAGATGAATGGTGTATCAGAAAGGAGAAATTGTACTTTGCTTGACATGGTACGATCGATGATGTGTCACTCTACGCTGCCAATGTCATTCTGAGGACATGTGCTCGAAACAGCAGCACATATACTGAACAGAGCGCCAACAAAGTCGGTAGAAAAGACTCCATATGAATTATGGAAGGGTAAGAAACCCAATATATCTTTTCTAAGAACTTGGGGTTGTGAGGTTTACGTCAAACGACCTGCCTTAGAAAAACTCAAGCCCAAATCCGACAAGTGTTTCTTCGTTGGATATCCCAGGACCACCGTGGGATATTATTTCTACAACCCTGAAGAGAACAAAGTTTTTGTTGCTCGAAATGGAAAATTTCTGGAAGAAAAGTTTCTCAGTTCTAGGAACACCAGAAAGGATGTAGATCTACAGGTAGTAGACGAAGAAAACACTACACTAATTGTTGAGCCAGAAATTCAACATGAGAATGTTGAACCTCAATCAGAACCGATTGAGGAAGTGCAAACACAGGACCTTCGCAGATCCAGTAGGGTAAGACAAGAACCAGATAGGTATCTTGGGTTTCTAGTTTCTCAGGACAGCGGAGACTTGAATGAACCAACATCCTATGGAGAAGCTGTGTCAGGCAATGAGTCTGAACAATGGCAGGAAGCCATGAAGGCCGAGATGCAATCCATGTACGACAACCAAGTTTGGGAGTTGACTGATTTGCCACAACACTATAGAGCTATTGGACGCAAATGGGTTTTCAAGAAGAAAACCGACATGGATGGGAATGTACACACTTTCAAGGCCAGACTAGTCGCAAAAGGATTCACGCAAACTCATGGTATCAACTATGATGAAACCTTTTCACCAGTGGCTATGCTAAAGTCAATTAGGATTCTTATGGCCATTTCAGCGTACTTTAACTACGAGATCTGGCAAATGGACGTCAAGACAGCCTTTCTGAATGGAAAGTTAACAGAAGACGTCTATATGGAACAACCAGAGGGGTTTGAAGATCCTAAGAATCCTAACAAGGTGTGTAAACTGCTAAAATCCATTTACGGATTAAAGCAAGCATCTTGAAGCTAGAACTTACACTTTGATGAGCGAATCAAAGAATTTGGTTTCGCCAAAAGTGAGTTCGAGCCGTGTGTCTACACTAAGTTCAGTGGGAGCATAGTAACCTTCTTGGTCTTGTACGTAGATGATATTCTACTCATAGGAAACGATGTTCCAACTTTACAGAGTGTAAAGAATTGGTTAAACAGATGTTTCCAGATGAAAGACCTTGGAGAAGCCGCTTATATACTTGGCATAAAGATCTATCGAAACAGATCTAGGCGGCTTATCGGACTTAGCCAAAGTACGTACATTGATAAAATCTTGAAGAAATTCAGGATGGATGAATCCAAGAAAGGATTTATCCCGATGCAACATGGCATAGTGTTAAGTAAAACACAATGTCCTGTTTCTAGTCAAGATCAGGACAAAATGAAATCGGTTCCATATGCTTCAGCAATTGGATCGATTATGTATGCCATGTTATGTACCAGGCCCGATGTTGCTTACTCAGTAAGTGTTACGAGCAGATATCAACAGAATCCAGGAGAACCTCACTGGGTAGTTGTCAAAAACATTCTCAAGTATCTGAGAAGAACAAAAGACATGTTCTTGGTCTTTGGAGGATCTGAGGATGAAATCAGCGTCACAGGATATTCTGATGCTAGTTTCCAGACCGATAGAGATGATTTTAGATCACAGTCGGGTTACGTCTTTACCCTAAACGGAGGCGCGATCTCGTGGAAGAGCTCGAAGCAGGACACGATTGCAGATTCAACTACAGAAGCAGAATACATTGCAGCATCTGATGCGGCAAAGAAAGCTGTCTGGCTAAGGAATTTTCTGTGATATATTCTGTGATAACTCAGGAGCCATGGCGCAAGCAAAGGAACCTAGAGAGCATCACAAGTCAAGACACGTGCTCAGAAAATATCACCTTATCCGAGAAATCATTGGAAGAGGAGATGTGAGAATATGCAAGATTCCAACAGAAGAAAATGTCACAGATCCGCTGACAAAGCCACTAGCAAGGGTGAAGCATGAGGCGCATGCAAATTCCATTGGGATGCAGTACCTGGAAGCTAGTAGCTAGTTTTTTAGTTTATTAATTATTACTATAGTTTAATTTTGAACAATACAATCATGTAAATTTTTCAGTGTGATAAAATAAATGGAGGTTTTAATTCATGATTGTTCTAAATTAACTATTTTTCGCATATTTAACGTATCCATGATTTTACAAAGTTTTGTATGAAATCTAAATTTCCGTAGCCACTTATTGAAATGAGAATTTCAATAGGGAGTTTAACGTTATTATGAATACTTGATGATTTATTCGAAGTAGAGAATAAAAGCACAAGTGATGTGACCAAGTATTTATAGATACTCATCAGAGTGTTTGGGTATTGGAAGTGACCAGTAATCAAGTCTGCTTCATGGAGCCTCAGTCATAAGCATTGACTTGATAGGTTGTTCTTAGACCTGAGATACTTGGTTTGGGAACATGAGGACTGCTGTACTCTTAGCACGTCCTAACACTGCACCGTAACAGGGCGGCCATACGGGACGTGACTAGATGCAGCGGAAGCCGTGGATCCAAATGCAAGTAGTCAAGAAGGGATTTGCACCTCTTTCAAAAGAGAGATATTTCCGGGCCCCTTGACGATTAAGATTGGCAGAAAACGCGTGGCCACGCTCGGATAGAATAACAGGTGTTATTTAGTAATATCCGTTACTACAGGCAATCGAAATCAGAGTAAAGAAATACTTGATTTTAAGAAATGAATCCTCCACTCCATGTCTTAAAATCACTTTAGAAATATCGTGTGCAAAAGGAATGAACCTGTGTACAAATTCAAGCGAGAATTGTATCTCTGGATATAAGAGATCTTATAACCTGGTTAACCTAAGTGTCTGGCTAGGGACCTCCTTAGGCTGATGGTAACAGCATAGTTACATGTCTAGCACAAGTGGGAGTCTGTTAGGATTGTGTGCGAGATAGTAACAGAGTTACCGTGTCCAATGTTATAAGACACTAGTAGGTCACACCGCTGCACACCTAATTGAGAATTTGTGTGTAAGAGATAAATGAGAAGAGAGAAATAAATAATTATAAGTTAATAATTATTTACTAGTTTTAATTAATCAGTAAATTAATTAATTAATTGATTAATTAATTAAGGAATTAATTAAAGGATAATTATAAAAGGAATTGTAATCTGATTGAAACACTGTCTTATTTTAACCTATAAATAAAGGGTTAAAGGCTTAATAATCAGAGAATTAATCCTACGAAAAAAACTCTCTCTCTCTCTAAACCGTCGGCTCTCTCTCTCTCTCTCACACAAGGATCGAACTTTTGATCAGTCTCGGTGGTCTAGCAACCCTCTCGCGTGGTGTCAGTAGCGGTGTAACCCCTACCAGCTGTCCGGATTTTTCTCGTGTTAAGGTAACCCTCAAAACACCCTATGATTGTATCTGTATGGTTTAAGTTGGGTCCAATTTTGGGAATCGTTTTGTTATCCGCTGCGCACCGTTAGTGCCTACGGTTCCCAACAGGTTCAGCCATATACATAGATAATAAATAAGGTGTAATTTATGAAGACAAAATATATGGTGCTCATGAAATCCCGTTATCAAGGCATTATATGATTTAAGAATTGGTATTTTCAAACGTTTCTTTTGTTGAAAAATGTTACATTGGTATTTCATTATTCATAAATAAATCGCAAAAACACTTTTGGATTTCCAGGTAAGAAGGGGAATCACGTGGATTACTTGAGTCCCTACAAACCTTAGGCTATTTACACCCGTTTGACAAAATCCATTAGATATCTTGCAATCACTTTGATTATGAAATACGTTAATAACATTAATATTTTTGTCGATTTTGGCATGAGGCCAAAATGTGAGATTGAATTAATACCATTGGTGGCATTTTTGTAGGTTTTTGGCAAGGGGCTAAAAGATGAATATAAGAGCATCCACAATGGTGGAACCTCCAAGAACCTCACTTCCCATATGTTTTCCTACCACGTCATTGTCATCTCAACAAACCGAGAACCTCCTTAAAACTCTACAATGGAGGTTCTTACAAAAACCTCACTCCCCTCTACTTAATTATTATAAATTTTTTATTTATGTAAATTATTATATAAAAGAAAAGGAAACTTTCACAAGAACCTGGGTTCTTGTTCAAGCACCCGGGTTTCAATAAGAACCAGTGACTGGGCATGAACCTCTATCTCACAGTGGAGGTTTCTGTAAAAACCTCGTGAAGAACCTCAAGAAGAACCTCCATTGTGGATCCTCTAAGTTTGGCATATAAAGCCATTTCAATGTTGTGAATCTTAAAATATTTTGAGAGATTTTGTCAGGAGACAAATAAATATTGGTTTTGACATAAAGTCATATTTGAACTTTTAATACCTTAGCAATATTTTAGAGATTTTGATTAAAAACAAAATATATGGGAGTTGGAAGTGTAACTTCCAAAAATATATGAAATTATAAGTAGGAACTTATAATTAAAACAAATATTTAGATATTGTGTAGAAAAGATAAATTCTAAACATAAATTCATAGCAAAATCACCAAATATTTTCATACCAAAGTAAAAACGATTCACTTAAATAAACAAATAATAGTTACCAAATCTAACTTAATGCAAAGTGTCCATAACAATAGGCCATAATAAAATTATTAACTTAATCAATTAAGCAGGTCAAATATCAAATTTTGAAAAAACTTGATTTAAGTAACAAAAATAAATTAATTGTCTAATCAATAATGCATATCTCTAAAAAAAAGGCTTATAACAATAACAAGTATATATTTAAACGAATCTATCAATCATAAAAGAACAAATAAATGGTTTGCATTTATAAGGTTTTATAGGTATAATAATCAAAATTATATTTGATGTTGTCTAAAAAAAACTTTTATCTTCTTATACTTTGCATGATCCATGGTTTGAAAAAATATATTAATTTTAGTTTATGTTTCTTTTTCTGCCTCTGTTTCAACTGTGATTCACTCCACGATAAGGAAAAACAAATTTTCTCTTTTATTTGTATAATCAATTTTGCAAGGTGATAGGTAACAAAAGAAACAACTTTTTCAAACAAATTAATAAATTTCATACGATATTAATTTAACATATGTATAGAACATGAAACTGTAAATTTATAATAACATAATTTCCATGACATCAACATATCAAAGTTCAATTACGTATCAAAAGTAAAAGAACGAAAACTGTACCTGATTTGCTTGATGGAAAAATAACGTAAACGGGTAATATCTTTGATTTTCTCATAGCGGAGATAATCTTCGTAGAACGTACGTGCTGATAACGTGTTAAAGAGAAAAATGAATAGAACAACAACAAAGAATAGGAGAGAATGAAGTCTGTAATTTTCATTAATCATAAGCCCTTTAAATAGGGAATACTTTACAACGATAAGGAAACATTCATTATGGTAATTCTCAATACATAGTAAATATTTTCTCAATCACTTCCTTTTGATGATGGCACATAATCTTACAACAATAGGATAATAATTGCTCAATTTGATAATTACTTGATATCTATGATTATAGTTTTATTAATTATGGTGGAATATGGAATTTGTAATTATTACCTTTCTTTCCTCCACCTCCACTTTTTTTTTCTTTTCTAAATAATATTGTTTTCATACAAAAGTATAAATTCTTTACTCAAGATATGATGATTCATTAAAATTTCTGAAAAAGTCAACGTCTTTAATTAGTCGAACTATCAAGTTTTTTACTTTCTTGTAATTATTGGATCAAACAAAATAGTTATTTTAAGGCGAATAAAAATATTTTAAATAAGTTATTACGGTTAAAATCATCAATAAGAAAATAAATAAAAAAGATTAGTGGACTTTCATATTTTAGACGAGTAGATCTATTTATTTTACAACAAAATGTTTCTTCTAACATATAAAAATGATTGAAAATAGATTATTGTGGTAACAATCATTAAAGTTAAAAAGATAGAAACTAGATATGATATGAAAATAGTCAACTAGCTTTTACAACTCGTCTACTCCTTAACAACCGATCTTAAACTCAACAACCACAATATCCTCCCTAAGTCGTTCTTAATGTTTTAAATTGTTTCCATCAATCAGGTTATGTAGCCATATTTGATCAATATACCTTGAAGGTGTAAGTTAGAAATTACTTTCTAATTGAAAATGACACAACTTTTGGTACATCCTTACATTAGAGTAGATGGGCACATCTTTTGTAAAAGGGATAACAACTTTTGATATATTCTATGAATCGGATTGACACAACTTTTATATTATATATCCTTTGGGGAGAACTTTGATATCCATTTCTTTATAAATTATGTTTTGGAATGACTAATGGAAGTGATATATATATATATATAGTTCTATTGGTTCATTATATTCTGTCATTGATCTATTTATATATTAAGGTAACAATGATGTATTTCTTTTGATTTAATAAGTATATAAATATACTTGTTTAAAACAAATGTATACTTAGGTTAAACGTTCAAAAAATATGAAAGTTGATTGATTTTTTATTTAAATTTCTCGCATAATTTGCCACAATGATTGGTTTTATAGGTGAAAGCGTAAAAAAAAACTGATGTATTTACGTCTTTTATCTAATAAAACTGTCTAAATATTAATTAAAAATCATGTCCAACCCCCCTCCTTTTGGCTCTGTTGGTTTATTGTATTTTGTCAATGATCTATTTATATATCAAGGTGGAAATGGTGCATTTCTTTTGTTTTTACAAGTATATGAATATATATTTTTTTTAAAAAGGTTTATTCACTTACACTCAAAAAATACCAAAGACCATAAATGTTCTATTTAAATTCTTCGCATAATTTTACCAAAATAACCGATTTAATAGGTAAAAGATCAAACAAATCTAATGCTATTTACTTCATTTACATCTTACATTAGTAAATATTTCTTTGGATTATGAGGCTTGTTAATTATAGATTGACCTTTCTTAATAAACAAGAAATAAATAATAAAAACGCGCTATTTTAGTAACGAAAAATCCCCAACGATGGTATACCGTCGATGCATCAGGATGTCAATCAGGGATGTCATCGTTAATAATTGTTGTCCCATATTACAGAACGAGGATTATAGATTGAACTTTCGAAATAATTAAGAAAAAGATAATAAAAACGTGCTATTTTGGTGACGGAAAACCCCCGACAATGGTATACCGTTGATGCACTAGGATGTCAATCAGGGATGTCATCGTTAATGATTGTTGTCCCATATTACAGAACGAGGTTAATATGAATATAATAAAGCAAATTTTGAATATACAATTTGAATAAGCTGGAGAGGCTTGGTCTTGCTTGAAACGAGTAGAGCAATAAGCCTAGAATATAACAGTAGTATTCTTCAAGAGCACTTGAGAGCACATGTAATTTGATACCAATTGGAACTTGGAAGTCTTCTGAATATCTTGAACCTCATATATATATATATATATATATATATATATATATAGGGGTGGGTTCAAATGTGAACCACTTTTTGGTTGTGAACGTGAGGAGAGCCGAGAGCGCGACACATGGTGGATGACTAGGCGTCACATTAGGTCCACGGCGGATGACTAGGCGCGATTCATGGGAGGGCATTGAATTAAAGGGGGGACCACACTCAAAGTCGCATTTGTTGACTAGTCTCCACCACGTGTTGCGCTCTCGGCTGTCCTCACGTTCACAACCAAAAAATGGTTCACATTTGAACTTTCCTCTATATATATATATATATATATATATATATATAGAGAGAGAGAGAGAGAGAGAGAGAAGTTTCAAATGAGAACACTAACTATTTAAGAAAACAAGAAAAGTTTCGCTAATGTACAAGATCATATGTGATTTTATACAAATGGAAACAAGAAAAGCTTTGGTCATGTACAAAATCACATGTGATTTTATACTAACGGAAAAGCTGGACACGGACGACTTGCAAAGCGACTTAAAGTCGCGTGAATCACATATGATTTTGTACGTAAATCATATATGACTTTGTACATTAAAAAAGTTTTTCTTGTTTTTTTAAATAGTTAGTGTTCTCATATGAACTCACCTTTATATATATATACATACTAGAGGATTTGTAACCGTTGATTAATGATCACAACTGTTTGTAATGGTTGTATCTTGATGATGTATCTAAATCTTTGTCCTCAGGTATGCTTTAATATTGATGAGTGAATCTTTAGTCATAAATCTTCAGTTGCAAGTAAAACTTGCAATAAATAAGAAAGATAATGATTAAAACAAAATGCTAGTGTCTGGACTCAAACCCAGGTTAATGGGATATTCCATCACATTTCCTTAGGATTTTTTTGTCAGTACGCCACCATCCATATGATTAAATATATATTTTTCTAGTGAACCAAATTGAAATCATCCAACACATATCCTCAAGCCTAATGTTTCCCTTTGAGGACACCTTGTCGCGTGTACGTATACACATAAGATGATCATTAGTTTCATTTCCAATGAAAAAAAAAGAAAGTAATACACAAATACAATATAAAAATAGAAACCCCACGAGTTGTTTCATGTCTTGCATTGACATATATAGATAGAAAACAAATAAAACATAATAATTGCTATCTCTCTGTTTTCAACATATAACCATTCATCATGATTTATATATATTAAAGATAATCCATGATGACATCTGATTTCAATTATTTAAGCTAAATGATGAGGATTTAGGCAAAATATCTTTGTTATGAATAATGTTGATATCATAGGAGATATGTTGGCCTACATTATAATCTTATTGAACGTCTTATAATTGATTACATTTGTTGCTTCATCCTTTATATGAATTCGGTTTTCTTCCATTAGGTCCTAAATATTCCTGATTTTAGACTTTTATGCAAAAATACAAATAAGAAATAGAAACATAATAATCTAACATCAAACATCTACATCATTTTAATCCTAATACGAAACATCTACCATCCATAAACCCCACAAATAGATCATTACATTTGCCATTATAATGCACATGAGTTTGAATTAACTATGGAATTTAAATATTAGCCGTAAAGAGCATCATGTAAATGAATAACAAAACTCAAACAAACAGTAAATAAATTTTACCATATAAAAACCATGAGTTTCATCCCAGACAATAAACCATAATGTTTGCTTTTAATCAAAATAGTAAACCTCCTAAAAATGATTGCAACGATTGAGAGTCAACAAGCATACAAATCTAATTTACTCATTTCTAAAGCATGAGCAAAGTAAACAATAAAATCACAACTTTAGAAAGATTTTCTAAAGTGCCAAGTTATTAGATTTCTTGTACATCGTCCTAAATTTAAAAAAAATTACAACTTGACAAAAACAAATAACCAGTAATTAAACCAAATAAATTAAATCATGCATACATATAAGGCCGAGTAGGATGCCCTTTGCCTCAGTGAACGACGAAGCTATGTGATCACTAGGGTTAGCAGCCGCTAATCCTCAAGTTTTTGAAATTTTTATTACAATATTTTCTTATAATAGATCAACAAATAATATTGAATATGTTTATTTTATTAGATCACTAATATCACTCTCTATGCTTGCAAATCTTTTATGCCCACGCGCACTTTGTGGCTTGCCAATGCTCATAGACAATTCCCTCAATCCTTTATTTTAGAGATTTTTGTTTTTCTTTTGCATTTTTGAATTTTTATTTGCTAATTGTCAATAACTTACTTATTCTTTTTATTATTCTTTACCTTGTTTAATAATTATTATAAAGGTTTGTTAATTAGAAAATTGTAAATTTAATTTTCATTTTCTTGAACGATAGTTTGATCTCTTATATCGGTTAAAATGTTTTTGTTAAGATGGATAATAAAAACATCATTGTCACAAATAAGTTTTATAAACTAAAAGTCATCGAGGTAACTATTGAAAAAGTATTTAAAGGTATAATAGTGTTACTTTTGTTTTTTTTTTCTTCAAAAAATTAGTTTTTATTTATTAAAATTTTGTTATAATTAATGTTTTTTCCTAGATCGAGATCTCGACTCCGCCACTAAATACAGGAAAATAATTGATGATTAGTCATCTACAATAGATAAAAATAATTTTGATAATGAGAGGTGAAATACAAGTATTTTTGGGTCACCTTGATTTGTCATTTTTAAAAATATTCATATCTAAATTTTATTTACTTATGTTTGATGCTCCCTCTAAATTCGGAATCAGTATATAAATCTCAATGGACAATAGTTTTTAGAACCTCATAATTGGTGATCAATTGTGTTACGAAAAAAATACAAAAACAAAGAAACGAGATAGACAAAGTGCACATAGACACGGACTTCATGGCCGAGGAGAGAGTCATCAAGACCAGTGACAATAAAACAAAAGAAGGATAAACAAAGAATTTCATCTCAGTCTAGATTGTTAGGGCTTCAATGATTTTAAAGAAAGTTGGAAGTTGAAATGGAAGGGGAATGGGAGTTTGGCTTTCAGACGACTTAGAGAAGTTGCATATTAAACATAAAACTTGTACTCTAGAAATTTATAAGTTAGCATTAATTGGCTGTATTTTAGAAAACTTTTGTATACGAAGAGCCCAAAATGTTTCTCAACTTTTAAATATAAAACCGATTTAACTCTTGATATATATTGGGCCTGGGCTCAAACTTAAGAACTTTACGACTGAATTACTATGATGTGTGTGGCCCAATAAATAAGAGTGGCCCAATAAGATTTCTAAATTATCTTTAAGGCTGTGTTTGGCAAAAATAAGCTAGCTAATAAGTTAGTTCATCCAAACATGTACCTTCTCGAGAAAGATAAAAAATTTTCATTATTGTAAAGGTCGATGGGGAACATAAGACTCCCCCAAATGGAACCATAAACGTAATTGCATAAGTTAGTTTTTTGTAGCTTTTTCCAATTATACCCTTATTAATATTAATTATTAAATTCAAAGATACACTTTTTGGTCATTTTACATCTCATAAACTAGTTTTTGCCAAACATAATTTGTTCATAAGCTAGCTTATCAGCTACTAGTTATCTTATTAATCAACACTAGCTTATCAATCAACAGCTAGCTTATCAGCTAGTTTGCCAAACATAGCCTAATTGTCTAATCTCTATAGAAAAAAATTTCAACTTCATTTGGTCCTTGTGGTTTATGGTTTATTATAGAATCAATCCCTCAATTTTCATTTAAATCAGCAAAAAAAATTTAAGCTTTGTATTATGTTCCGGATTTGGTCTTTTATCCTAGCAATCAACCTCATCTCCTTTAACTAATTAGTTTTTCCCTATTTCAACTTTATCTAATTAGTTTTTCTTTTCTTTAATGTTCACCTTCTTTAATCGTTAAGAATACAAATAAATCTTAATACTTACGTAAATCATATAATAATTCAATCCTAAAATCACATTAGTTTAAAACATCAAGAGCAAAACAATCTAAAATAAGTGGAATTTCAACGGCATGACTATTGGACACACATATCTTATATAGAACCAAATATAAAAATTATCGACCTCGATCTAATAAAAAAGTTAACCATTTTTGTGTTTGAGCCCATAAACGAACTTTTAATATTTGTAATTTTGGTATAATGTATAAGTTTACTTTGTTAAACAAGCATTGAGCATGAACTCAAATATTCAAAAAAGTATTCGAGCTCAGACCCTATTTTAGAAAAGTTAATCAAACTTGAGTTTTGTTTTTTTTATACCCCTAAACTCAATTAATTCATGCATTATCGTTATTTTGAATCTTCTTAGTAACAGTAAACATCTTAATTTAACAAATGATAATTTTTCATTATACTTTTTTCATTCGGTACCAATCATACCTATGTTAACAGTTAAGCTACAAAATGAATTTAAAAATTGCTTTTCAATCAAAATCAAAGGGACCAATTTTTGAATTTAAGGAATGATCACACGCAACACCAACTCTACATCCGGTAGTCAAATTTAAATAGGCAACACTTCAAATTTCAACTCAAGAAACACTTAATTAAATATCAATAGTTCACGTATTAAAGGTTAATTCATAATTTTATGTAAAACTTTTGAAACTTTTTATATATTATAAATTTAGCAACATGAGGAGTCGAGATGGTCATACTTGCTTATCTCTTTCCTATAAATTGGTTATCATTTGTCAATTCAGAATTTTATGTAAATTGATTGTTGTTAGTTGTTAAATGGATTTATCAAAATTGTAGCGTCATCGGACGACATATCAAGATTTTGACTTTTTCCAGAATGCCAAGAAGCTTGGTGCTTCATTTGTTTCCCATTAAGTTAATAGGTTCCTCGATATTTATTGTGAAATACGTCCGAAAGATATAAGCCACTTGTTAGGAGTGGGCAAACTTGGTTTAGATCGATAAAGCCAATGAACCATAACCATTCAATTTTTGTTTAATACATCATGACATGAAAAAGGTTCAAAAAAGATATTTCAAATGTGCAAATGCCAATGTTTAAGTTTACTATTTAAACATTAAAATGAACCTAATATAGGGGAAACCACTTTAGATTGATCTTGGCTTTGGATATTCCTATTTTTTATTATCTCTTAGCCTTATCAGTACCAACCAAATGCATGCTCTTTTTTTTTTTTTTCAAGTTGTCACAAAAATTACAACCTCCTTTCTTAAGTTTTAAGCTTAATTATATTGTTTTCTACTTTTTTTCTTAGCAATCACTATTTGAAATTCTGGTGACCCGTAGATATCACCCTCTAAGGCTCCTCCATAGTACCTATTCACGATCATCAAGAGAGGTAAATAAGTGCATGTATCCTATTGGCAGAGAAGCGATGCCTAAGCTCGAACCCAAGACCTTACACATATGAATTACACTCACACCTCTACCATTGGAATAGATTCAATCAGGGATGTTCATCGGGGTGGAACCAAATTGAATAGATGAAAACCAAAAAGAATCAAACTAATCTAAAATGATTCATTATGGTTCGTTTAAGTTTAGCATCAACTTCGATCTAAAACCACACCATTAACCAAGTACATAAATTTGTTTGTCTTAATATCAAATAATCATAAATCTAAAATAAAGTCACTTCAACTTTAGAAATTAAAGTGAAATAAAGGCTTGCTTCCAATTTTGAACTGAAATCAACTGAAAACGGATTGTTAAATTAAACACATTTTTTCATGTTTGAAGAAAAAACGTTTCCTTTTTTTCAAATGCTTAACTATATGAAAAAAATAAAACATCATGATTTGTTTATATATAAAATAGTTATAGCACGTCCAACATATTTTTAAAATGAAGAAATTTGAGATTTTAGACAAATTTTTGTACTTTAAAATGGAGAAAATATAAGAGATTATTTGAAATATGTCAATTTTTAAGATTTCCTAAAAAATATCACCATATACAATAATTATGATATTCCACCATTAAAAATATTTATATTAAATGTTTACCAGAGAAACAATTTTTTTACATGTATTAGTATTTTAATAATATAACTAATATTACGAATAATAATCTTCAAAATAAATAATATATTGGAGCTGAATGTGATTTTGTTTTTTCAATTTTACTTTTAGTCATCCATTTAAGATGAAAAGTGAGAAATTCTGACACCCATCATTTTCGAGTATGACACCAAGAAACGACAAGCCTCTAGTTGTATGAGGGATAGGGATTACACGGGAAGGAGATGTACCACCAATTGGGGGGAAAGAGACAAAAGAACAAAATTTAACGAACTTTTTTTTTTTAACGACAGTGATAACCCTCGTTTTTTTCGTGTTATTTTCACTTTTTAACACCCTTTTTCTCATCTAACCATTCTCGAAACATCCATTTGAAACCTAAATAATCCTTTTGGCCTTATTCATCCATTAAGATAGAAAATAGCTAAAAAGTCAAGTTTTAAGGTACTTTTGACAATTTGGGATGTCACCACAGTGTAAGGTCTGTATGTGCAGCTTCTTGAAGGGATTTTCAGAATATTTTAATATGAGAAGTCAAATCCAGCATGGGAGGCATGGGAAGCATGAAAAAGTCAGCCACAAACAAGGAGGAAGAAATAGGAAATGATGAAATGATTAAAATAAGGAAAAGCAAAAAGGTTATTTAACCTTTGGACAAAAACCCACTAATTTTCTAGTATTTAAAGGGCATGGATCCAAGCATTGAAGGGCATTCCGATTTCAGCATTCTCTCTTCAGTTTCACTTCAAAATCTATCTTAGAATTGTAGTTTTTAACTTAGTGTAATTTAATTTTCTGCAATTTACATTCTGCAACTTTAAATTAGTGTTCTGTAGCCACAAAGGCGACTGCTTAACATAGTCTTCTGTTTTAAATCAAATGCAATTTATTTTCAACATCTTTTTCATTCTGTTTTTACTAATGGGCAGTAGCTAAACCCCACTCTTGGGTGTGGGTGCGAGCAAATCCCGGGAGACCTAAATGTAACAATTTGGGTGTTTCAATCTTTTAATATTTTCTCGTTTGGTCATTCTAAGTCGGGACGTTATCTCAACGCGGACAAGCTGATCACTTGTAAGTGTTCATGTTAGACCTAAGACCTCGAGAGGGGCGGGTTCGAAACACGGCTTGAGTGATGCAAAAAGAGTTTGAGAAAACCTTTAAAGATCACGAAGAGATTCGGGTCGTTGCATAATTGAACCAAGGCAAAAAGTGTCCTCAAGCGGGTGTCACGAAGAGATTCGGACATCTTCTTTTGTTGGACCGACCTAGGATCTATAAGGTCCACTTGGTAAAATTAACAAATTAGGTAATATTAATTGTGGAAACTTTATAATAAAACTAGTTTGTAAACTTATATAATGGAGCTTCGAGAGGAGAAAATTATATAGGAGTCATTTATGGACCGGTCACATTAACCAAAACTTGTTAAACGGTCTCTTGGGCAAAAGCTTGCACCCGTACCAATCTTTTTCTCATTGTTAATTAAATCAGTTCTTTACCTGTCATTTACATATCTGTCATTTCATACCTGTCATTTAAATATCTGCTATTTATTTATCTGTCATTTACATTTTTTTTTGTCATTTAAATATCTTGTTATAATCCACCAAACAAATCAAATCAAATCTTTATAAACTTTGCACCGGATTAAAGTACATTTTTCTAAATCTCGATACCACCAATCCCTGTGGAAACGATACGTGGGCTTACCACATTATTACTTGAGGTAGCAAACGCACGTCTAGTTTATACTTGGACTAGACCTGTGGTGCTTAGGCATTTATTACGCACACCAGACAGCAAACACACACATTAAACCTACTCTTAATTCTACACCAACGTTCACGACATGACTCGAACCCACAACCACATGAGAGGGAGAACCTTACCAAACACCAAATGTTGTTGGGCTACAAGCCCTTCGGCTAAAGAACTTGTTTTAATTGTTCTTAGGGCCTGCTTTGTAACGCCCCGTTTCCCGAAGTTAGATTTTAACTTACGTTGTTAAAATTAAGTTAAGATGGTGTCTTTTATGTAAATTTCAGGTTCGAGGGCCAATGGATTATTTTAGATAGTTGAGGGTGTTTAGTAGCTGGTATATATGAAGTGAAGACTCCCAATTCCTTTTCAGTTTCCAGAAGTCGACTTTGAGGAAGGAAGTAAGACCCTTGGCGATTTTGGTGTTCAAATTGCAAGGAGGAGATCGTTCAATCGGGTTAGCAAGTAGCAATCGTTGTTGAGGGTGATTTCATTAAGGTAATCACTTGTTTGTGTATGTATATTTTGAGGTCAATTGCTATTTGGTTCAAGGGTTAGGTTTTCATGTGAATTGATGATGAAATTGGTGATCTTTGGATCACCATTTGAGTGTTATGTTGATAGATTAGTCGTAGAATGGTTATTATAGTCTTGTAGAACTCGGAAAATCGAGTCTATAGCAAGTTGAATCGGCAAAATCGGAGTTTGTATGAGTGAGTTATGTGAAAAAGAAAAAAACAAGTTTTTGGCCTCGATTTTCAGGATTTCCAGAGTCTAGCGATCGCTAGGAGGGAAGCTAGCGATTGCTAGCCTCTTTGGAAAAAATTTCACGATCGTTAAGCTATTGTGAGGTTGAACAGAAGTCAGATTGTGGGCACCTAGCGATCGCTATCTTGAAGCCTAGTGATCGCTAGCATGCTGTGTGTTTGGGAAGAAATTTGTTTCGGCCATAACTTTTTCGTTATAACTCCAATTTCGATTCCGAAAGAACCGTTGGATTCGTAATTGAATTACCTACCCTTTGAGACCATAAAATGTAGGATTTGAGTTAACAACTTTAAAGTGAATAGCTCTAATCATGGGTTGTTTAAGGTCGGGTATGTCTTCGGAATTTATTTTGAGTAGTTGTTTATACTTGCATGTTGTGTAATGTTTATAGGTGCTTGAACTAGTTGTTGTGGTGATTTAAATACGTTTTGGGACATCATTGTCAGGTGAGTACATTAACATGCGTTCAAAATTGATATGTTATGTGATCATGTGGTGTAATGTTGTTTATGAACTGGCATGCAATGTTATGATAGTACATGTGGTGGTATTTAATACCCCCGGTGAAGTTGGATTTGTTATGAGGCCTCGTACCAGTGTCAGTTATGATGCCCTTTGTATTTACACATTGAGTAATGGTCACGATGCATGCCTAGTTATACGTGTTATGCTTATGGTTATGTTATGCATTCATAGAGCCTAGGTTTGTGCTCACTAATATTTATGCTTAACCCGTTGTGGTTTCATGTTGTTCAGTGACAGGTACTTCGTCGAAAGACAAAGGAAAAACTCATGCATGATGGCTCGGATGGATGGATCAGTTCAGCTTAGCATGGTTTATGATTTTAAAATAGTCAACGAATCATTTACTCATGTTTTTACAAATTGGTTAATTGGTTTTTGGTTGAAATTTTATTTACATTGTTGGACCCAATTTGGGAAGATTGTTACTTTTACATTTCTAATTTAAGCTTCCGCTATATTTGGTTACTTAATTTTGTTAAATGTTTGTTAAACTGGAACTGGTCGTACATGCTTGGGAGTGTGTTTTGAAACAGCTTATCAACTTATTTGCTTCTTGGCAACATGATAAACTATTTTGGGGTGTGTTGGGATTGCATTCTTCAAACTTGCTTATCACTTATCTATAACGTGAAAAGGAGTATTGAGAAGTCAGAGAGGAGTGACTTCTTGGCTAACGGAGGTCTGATTCTTCCGATTTGGGCGTCGATTTCAATCAGTTGGGCGTCAATTTCACTCGTTACACCGCCAATTTCACCGATTTGGGCGTTGATTTCATCGATTTGGGCGTCGTTTTCACCTATTTAGGCGTTGACTGGTAAGATTTCTCACTGTTTAACACATAAACTTCTTACGGTTTCGATTTGGATCAATTTAGGGCTTCTGATTTAGGGTTTTCTGATTTGTGGTCGATTTGGTTTCTTTTGACTGAAACATATCGATTTGGTTTGGATTTTGGTTTGGACTTTGGTTCGGATTTTGGTTTCACTGATTAGGGTTTGCGATTTAGGGTTCATTGATTTGGGAATTCGATTTTGATAAGCAAATAAGCTAATCCAAACATTTTTTAGACATCTCATTTCCCTACCACATAAATTGATAAGTGAAGTATCAAAAGGTGCTTATCAACTTATATATAAGCACTCCCAAACAGTCCCTTACTACCTATCTAAAACGATGTGTCTTTGTGAACTATAATTATCTAAGAATATTTATAAATATTGATTAGAATAGCAATTAAAAAAAATTCATTATTTTTTCTTAAAGTTTTCTGTGGTAGTCAATGTCATCAAACACCCCCACATGTTTCTGGCATGTGGTTGCATCATAAGAAATTAAAATAAATCATGTGAATCATACCAAATTATCTAGGTACCATTAATTCATTTGAAGTTTTTTCCATAAAATACATACTTCTATTTTATTTTAATAGAAAATTGCTTTAAAATAAAACCAAGTTTGATTTTATTGTTACTTTAGTAACCAACTTATGTAACCTTCATCTTATTTCTTCAATAAATTTATAAATACTTAAAGGTTTTGGTCACCTAATCAATGGAAAGAAATTGACATTTTCCGCTACATGAAAATATTTTTAGAGTTGATGAATCCATTTGGTCATTGTATACACTAATCATACGTACAAGGCTACAATTACAAGCCATCATCTGATTCAAAAAAAATAAGAAATACTGTAAAAATCTAGAGCTTCATCTCCGCAAATTAGGAGGGTAAGCTCATGAAGAGGATAAAAGGAAGGTCAAAGTGTCACAAGATAGAGGAAGATATGATGGATAAAATTGTAAATGAAACGAACGTTTAGCGAATCGTTACTAAACTGTTCGCATGGATGTTTATCCATTCATTTATTTAATAAATAAGCAAAATTAAACAATGGTCTTATTCATGAATGTTCGTTTACTTTTGTTTACGTTTGCTTTTATAGCTATATATATTACGACATTAATATGTAAAATCATTAATTTAAGAGTAAACTACAATTTTGGTTCGTGTTGTTTACATGAATCTAGAACTGGTCCATAGATTTCAATAACTACGCGCTACTATTTACATAAATGATCTCTAGTCATTACCTCCATTAATAATCTTGTTTTAAGTAAGTGGTATTTGTGTCTTTTTGTCTTTACTCAATGAACCAAAATTGTAGTTTATGTGATTTCTTTACTCTGAAAACCGAAAAAGATAAGAAAAAAAAGGATAAAATGACATAAACATTCCTTACTTAATAGAGATATTTAACAAAGTTAGCGACTAGAGACTATTTTCGAAAGAAAATGTAAATAGTAGGGACAATAATTATACTTATTGAAGTCTGATCATGTAGAGATTCATGTAAGCAACATGGACCGAAATTGTAGAGTACTCTTAATTAAAAAAAATAGATTTTCTAAATCTCTCCTAAGTTTATGCAAATTTTCATTTTGTTATGTTATGTGTTGAGGAGCGAAATGATGACTGATGGTTGTTTTTGTTCATTTGTATACGTTCATTTATGATGGTTTAACATCTTAATAAACGAACATGAACAAACACATTTCTCCTAACAAACGAACATGAACATAAAAAATTTTTGTTTGTTTATAGTTCATGTTCATTTATTTATTTGGTTAAGTTAAGCGATTGAGCACGGACAAACCTCTATTCATGTTCGTTGTGTTCATTTACAACCACTTTGGGAGCTTTTGAGCTGGTAATATCATCAATGATTATGACGATGCCGTCACTAATCGCAACATGAACTTAGTGTGTTTTTTGACTGTTTGGAATCATTCAAGGACTTAAGATGGTGTTTTTCCTATTTCCAGGTTTAAATTAATATTTATGTACAATTTTTTCTTTAATTATGGTCTATGTTTAGTTAGGTTTTATCTTCCTAGTTATAGTTACCTAGTATTGGGCTATAAATGTTTTGTTTTGTGTACGTTAATTTTCAATTTTTAATATTGAAGTTAACAGCATTCATGATTTACATGGGAGTTTGGTAATTCAATCATATTAATTCGTCATTATACGAGATATTTAAAGAAAAATCAAATATACTTAAAAACCTGTTTTTGAAGACTTCTCTTAACCACAATATCGACACTTGAAATTACCATTCGGAACATTCATAATATAATATTAGATGAGTCCAATCACGAAGATAAATTCCTAACTAAAGGTAGAACAAAATACAAGCAACAAAATATTACTTTTAGGATAATGGAAATAAATTTAAAATAAGACAAAACTAAACTTAGAAATGCATAAAATGTCCTCGATCGATCTCTGACATGATGGATTGGGGGACTCGCAATGGGTTAAAAGGAAAGCAGCTTCAGGCGTTCAACACGGTCCTATTCACTTTCTGCTGGATTATTTGGGATTACCGAAACAATAAAATCTTCAACAAGCAATCAGTGTCGTTTGTTTTTCTTTACAATCGACTCCGGAGTCTCTCTTTCTTTTGGTTGAATGTAAGGGGGAAATTAGGTAGGAAGTTAGAGTGGATCAATTGGTGTTGTGATCCTATGTCGGAGTCTTTCTTGTAGTGTCGCCTTTTGTTTTGTTGTTTCGTTTTCTCTAGCTCCTTGCTAGTCCGTTTTAATAAAATCTTCTACAGTTCAAAAAAAAATGTCCTCTTATCCTTCAACAATCGCAAATGACCAAAAAGCACCTTAAAGCATCTCCATCAGATTCTTAAAAATTGATATGCGAAAAGTTCAACAGCAGAAAAGTTACTTTCATCTCTAACAAATTATTTATTTTGAAGATTAAATAATTGATTATTTTATTAAAATATTCAACACAGTAATAAAATATTATTTCTCTTTTTTAAGTATTTAGGCCATCCGTGGCCGGGCCCGGTACACGACCGGTAGTCCGGTACGGGTGCGGTACCCCCGGCAACACCGCCGAGGGTGATCGGCACGGTACCTGGTACGGTGCGGTGCCACCGGTTGTGAAGACTACCTACGCTACCCCACCCCACCCCAACCCACCTTTCTTTCTATCTCTCTCTTCATTTATCTTTGCATTTTTCATTTTGAAAAAAACTTTAAAAAATTTCTTGAAGCAAACAAAAATTAAAAATGTTCTTCATAGCATCATCAACTTCCAAAGTGTTACGCTTCTTTGCATCATAAAAGTTCAAATAAACAAAATAGAATTTGTTGACAGACTAACCCAAATCAACATGATCGGATTTAGCCTATATAAAAATAAAAAAAAACGTCATTTATTTGCACATATACCTATTTTAACACGTTAAGTAAATGTATAAATTATATATATGATTCTTTAATACTGGAAATCATTATAAATAAGGTTCATAATTAATAAATGACAACTTGCAAGACTAACATGAAAAGTCTGGATGTTGTTGGCTACAAATTTCAGGAAAATCCATAAAATCATATCAACTTCATAATTCTAATATCCATTAAATAAAAAATTATTTTCCATCAAATTATGAATCCTTTTTTCAGTTGAACTCAAACTTATAGCGATAGAAAAGCATGGAGTGATTAAAATAACTGTTTGAGATTTAAGGCATCTTTAACATCTATGTAATATAGTATCATCAAAATATAGCATGGACAAGCCAAATTTTCTAAGGTAGCATTTGCTATGTAGACATAGTTGGACAAGATTGGATAAGACAGAACTAAACAGGACAAGAGAGTGGTACAAAACTGGACTAGACAGAACAAATGTTTGTTTTGTGTTTAGTACGTTTAGGATTGAACGAGACGGGATTGGAGACACACAAACACACACACACACACACATACAACACAAATATATGTATATATATATATATATATAAAGATTTGATGTAACTGATGTTGGTGGTTTGGTAGAGGTAGAGGTGGAGGTGGAGGTTGTGGTTGATGGTGATACTAGTAATTAGGATGATGGTGGTGGTTGGTGGTTGTAGAGAACGCGAAGATGGTGGATAGTGGTGGTGGTGGTGGTGGAGGTGGTCGGTGGTTGTGGAGAACGTGAAAATGGTGGATAGTGTGGTGGTGGTGGAGGTAGAGGTGACCAACGGTGGTGGTGGTTGAAGTGGCGATAGACGATTGTAGAGGTGGTAGACGGTGGTGGTAGGTAATAGATGGTAGTTGTAGAGGTTGTTGAAGTCAAAGAGAAGGTGGAGATGGCCGATAGTGGCTATTAGTGCGATGACCACGACTAATGGTGGTAAACTCATCATTTGTTAAAATAGATGAAAGTTAAATTTAGTGCAAGGAAAACTCATATGATCTATAAAAATGCTTTATTTAGGTTTTTCTCACTGGAAAGTTAAATTTTATCCGTTAACTCTATCATTTGCCTTTTACATCAGTGTAAAATAGTCATTTTAACTATAAAATATGTGCGTAAAATTTTAAAATATTTTTATCTATGTTGTTGTCATCACATATATTAGATAGAAAATGACCATTTTACTCCCATATGCCACATGAAAAAGTTAACGAATGACATTTAACTATTATGAAACAAATAAAGAAACTGTTAAAACATTATAAAGAACAAAATATTAATTTTCTTTATTTTATAGAAGTAGTTATGCTTTGTTCTTGAGTTTTTTAAGGAAGGAAAAGAAAAGATTTTTAAGAAAATTAACAAAAGTGTGTTATTAAGTTTTTTAAAAGAAGGAAAGAAAGTATTTTGAGGGATAATTTTTTCTTTTTTTTTCTCTTAAAAGTAATTCTCCCAAAAGTGGGATAATTTAGAGGGATAACTTTTTCATTATCTTTTTTTTTTCTTTCCTTTCATTTATTTCCATTAATTTTTAAGCTTGAGAACAAGGATCTAGAGACAGGGACAGACCTAGAGAAAATTTTTAACAGTGACACCATTTAACTATAAGATATATTTGAGGAGATATTTTTTATTAAGTCAATATTAGTTTAGTAGTTTGTTTCCTCGATTTTTAAATGAAAAGTCTCATATTCAAGTTTTGTTATTACAATTTTTTTAAGAAACATAAGAGCATCTCCAATGCAAGGTTATTATAAGCTAAAAGTGTAGTGACTTACAAGAATTACCATTGTGAAGAATTCTTATAAGAACCTCAACTTGTTTAGGTTCTTATTTAAGAACTTTGGTTTTTACCATGAAAATTGTGAGATGTGACATTTTTCTAGTTTTTTATCTCATAATTGACTTTGTAATTTTCATAAGAACTACCATTGTAGACTTTTTAAAAAGTTCTAAGTTTGATGAGTTGGAGAAGATGTGGCAACAAAAAATGTATAAAATAGGTTCTTACAAGAACCACCATTGGAGATGCTCTAAGAACTTCCTCTTTACATTTTTTGTTGCCACATCATCTCCAACTCACCAAATCAAGAACTTTTTTTAAAAATCCACAATGGTAGTTCTTAGGCCATCCACAGCCGTACAGGTCATACCACATGTACAGGCTGTCACCTCAGCGCCACATCAGCTTTACCACTATCTTACCATTACCATACCATTTCATCCACAACCGTACAGGTCATACCACCTGTATGATTTTTTAAATACTTAAAATAATATAAATTTAAATTTAAATTACATTAATATTAAAATTTCATTCAAATTAAAAAACTAATTAAAAAAATACAATAAAACTAATTATGAGGCATATAATCCCACAAATGTTGAGATAAATCGACGCGAAGGTTGGCGTGCCTCTCTCGGTTTTTTACAAAGTTGACGTTTATTGCTCTTTCTTCTTCCGAGATATTTGTCTCAACTTCGCTCGGTAAAATCGCCGTAGGATCAAAAGGATAATGTGAAAACCCTTCGTCTTCACGAATCATGTTGTGTAAAGTTATACACGTGTACATGATTTCTTGTAATTTCCTTCGTGACCATACTCGTGCCGGTCTAGCAACGACGTGCCATTTACTTTTAAGCGTGGCGAATGTTCGTTCGATGTCTTTTCTAGCCGATTCTTGACGTGTCGTGAACTGCAACCGTGGCACTTCCGTTGGGTACCTAAATGCTTTCACGAAAGTCGTCCACTCGGGATATATCCCGTCGGCAAGATAATACCCGTGATTGTAGTGTGTGCCATTCGCTACAAACGAACTATCGGGCGCTTTATTTTCGAATAAATCGTTGAAAATCGGTGATTGATTCACAACGATTATGTCGTTCGTGGCACCCGGAACCCCGAAAAATGCGTGCCAAATCCATTCATCGTATGATGCGACGGCTTCAAGAATCACCGTCAGTCCCTGATTGTCACCTCTATGGAATTGACCCCTCCATGCGACGGGACAATTTTTCCATTCCCAATGCATACAATCTATCGAACCAAGCATGCCGGGTAAGCCGTGTTGTTGTTCGTGCAACGCGTAGATAGCCTGAATATCGCTAGCAGTTGGCTTTCGTAAATATTGTCGCATATAGAGGTTAATAATACCTTGACAAAAAAATTTTAGGCATTCCCTTGAGGTCGTTTCGCCCATCCTTAGGTACTCGTCCATAGAATTTGAAGCAGTCCCGTACGCCAATTGTCGGATAGCGGACGTACAATTTTGAAGCGGAGAAAACCCCTTCACGCATCTTGCATCCCACTGCTGCTTGAAATATTCAAACTCTCTTTCAAGATCGGAAACTAACCTTACGAATAGTCGTCGACTCATACGAAACCGCCGTTTAAAGTCTTCGTCGTTGTATACCGGGTTATCAGAAAAGTAGTCGGCGACAAGTTTATCGTGTCCCTCTTCCCGACCTCTATCTTTATTCGGCCCTCTCGGTCTATTGTTCGACGGTTCCGCATCTCCGTTTTCGATATATTGAATAATCAATTCCGTCGCTTGAATGGTGTTCGTAATCATTTGATCCACGATGAGATCAAATTCTTCATCGTTGAAAGGATCCATTATTTGGAAGAAGAGGAGAATAAGAGAAGTTTAGGAGAAGTTTAAGAGAAATTTAGAGGTGAAAGAATGAGAAAAATAGATTGAGATTTGGAAGTATATATAGATAAATAGGAAAAGAAAAAAGGAAAAAAATAGCCGTTATACAACGATTGGATCAAAAAAAAAATAAAAAAAAAATTTGTGTGTTTAAACGGCTGCAAGTAGTCACCGTTCGATGAGCTTGCAGCTCCCATACCGGCACACCTCGGCGGTGTTACCGCCGGTATGGGGCCGGTGCAGGTCATCAAACCGGTCGGCCGCGGATGGCCTTATAAGAACCTCATTTTTATGGATCTTATTGATTTTTTCAAAATTATTTACAATCATCAAGTCAAGAAAATAAAATAAAAAACAAGGAAAATGTCACTTCTCACACATTTCATGGTAAGAACCAAAAAGAAGTTGGGTTCTTAAAAGAACTATTCACAATGGTAGTTCTTATAAGGCCATCCGCTGTCGACCCACTACTACCCAATGGTTTTAACTGCCATATCAGCGCCACATCATCTTTCTACTATTTTACCCAAAACTACCTAATTCATCCACTGTCGACCCAATACCCAACCCAATCTTACACACACTTTTATTTTATTAAATAAAAAAACAAAAAGAGAAAGAGGAGAGAGCTAGAGAGAAAGAAGAGAGAGAAAGTGGGTAGGGGGTGGGGGGGGGGGGTCTTCGGCTTTGAGAAACTGATGGCAACATACCCGATACCACCCACGGTGGTGTTCACTTGAGAAGCCGTCGGTTTGGAGGTAGCCGATGACTACCCGATGGCCAAATCCACTCCCACAGTGGATGGCCTAAGTCACTACACTCTTTGCTTATAAGAACTTTGCATTGGAGATCCTCTAATAAATATGATATTATAAGCTAAAAACTAAAAAAAAACACTCTAATAAGATTTGAATCCATGACCTCCTATTTGAAAAACATGTAAGTATGTAACTAACCAACTCAACTAAAGCAAACTTGTATCTTCATTGCAGTTTCAAAATACATACGATGACACACAACAAGTTAATACGGTGACACTTTCATGACCTTATATATTTTTACACTGTGACAAAAGAACGATACCGTGACACGTACTACAGTGAACACTTAATTAGGTCCGTTCGTGTTTTGAGATGCTGTGTGGGAATAAAATCAAACACTTCTACATATTGTAACGATTTTCTTGAAAGAACATATGTTTAAGAAGAAAAACAACAAACTGAAAAAAACCAAAAATGCATTTTTTACTCTAAACAATAATAAAACATTATGAAAGAATAAGATACTCCAATAATAAAATAATATAAAATAAAACAACTAGATGATATATTGTGTTGGTGAGCGATCTCTATAAAATAAAGGAAGAAAAAGAAAATTTTGATGATAAAGATACAAACACAGGCGGACACATGCACGTGGTGGCTTATAGCTTATTGCGTCTATCCCCAAAGTCAATCAGCCCTTCTTGACTCTTCCACTTAAATTAAGCCTTCCGTACAACTCTCCAAGCCTTTCGTACAACTCTCCTCTTCTCTCTCATGTCGACGCCGGCGGACATCACCGGAATCCGGCCACCGCCGGACTTGATCTCCGAACCATCGACTCACGCCGAGTTCACCGGAAAAAAACAGCCGGCCTTCCATTCGTTACTCGCAATCGTAGTCTGGCTTGGCTCTGTACATCTTATCGCTTTTATCGTTCTCGCTTCCTTCTTCTTCCTATCTGTTCATAGATTCTTCCTGTAAGTAGTTAGCTTATTAATCGTTAATAATCAAATGATTCATTGATTTCTAACGAATTTGTTGTTTAGAATTGAGAATTGAGAAAATGAGAAATGAGATTTGTTTGATTTGTGAAAATTTTGTGGTTTTGACAGGGTGATAGGAATGCTTGTGATCTTAGTGGTGATTCCGATTAACGATCGGAGTAGATTGGGGAGGAGTTTAGGGAGGTTTGATGTTATTGTTGTTTTTTTGTGAATTGATGTGTGATAATAGAAATAGAAATGCATTTCTTCAGATTTTGTTTTGTGTTCAGATTTAGATTCAGATTCAGACCTAAATGATTATGATTGTTTGAAGTGTTTGTTTATTAATTTCAGGTATATATGCAAGCATGCTGTTGGTTATTTTCCTGTTACTCTATATGTTGAGGATTATAAAGCTTTCAATCCTGATCAGGCTTATGGTAATTGAGTTCATTCATTATGGTTTTAATTTTGGTATAGTTTTGAATTATTGGTTGAGTTTGCAACTTATATGATCAATATGTACATGTGAATTTTGTGGTGTGGTGTATTTTTTTTAATCTTTGGTTGGGAATTGATATGAATCCATGTGATATTTATTGGAGATAAGAGCATAAGTAATTGTTAACTTTGTGAAGTACTTTTTATATGTCCAGTGGTTTTGAAATTTTAGATTTGTAGCAATTGGTAGTCTGGAACATCAATGATCATTTTTGAGATTATTAAACCTAAATTAGTTGTGTTTATTACGTCTAAAACTCTTCCCTCTATCTCAAATTCTCTTGATTGGTCTTTGTCATAGTTTATAAACCAAAACCCAAGCCTGATAGGCTTTATCCATATTTGGAAATAGGAACAAATGTGATACTATCATGTATAGACTGTAAAGATCATACCTTTAGTGACACTAGATCGACTTTTTTGTATTGCAAAAATCAACGTCAAGTATAAAAAACTACTTTTGGGTGTGTTAATGTAAAGTTGAGATATGGAGAAATACCTTGGAATATAAAGTATTATGTTAATCCAGAATAAACGGAATACCGAGAGCTTAACTTTAGTGGTGTTGATAAACAACAAGAAGATGCAGTAAGCATGCTGGAATAACAACTACTTTGGAGTATGTCATTTGTTAATTTGGAATAAGTGTTACAATAGAAGGAACTGAGAGATTGATGAAGATGCTTGTTATAGGATAAAAGCATAGAGGTTGCATTAAGCCTCAGGAATCTAAAGTGACTTGAAAATTTCCACTTAAAGTAATGGCAGTTTGCGCTGCTATGATTTATGAAACAGAATATTAGCCACAAAAGATAACATATTAGTAAGATGAATGTTGTGAAAATGCAATGTTCTTTTTTCCAATGTTACCGAGAATTAACTTGTTAGAATTGTTTCACCTAGTTTTTTTGATCTTGGGTGTAAGAATCTGCTTCATCTAAAGTAAATGGAAAATAATGAACACAAGGAGACTATTTCACAACAAGAATGTGTGCCTTAGTCAGGATAATGATAGAATGCTGTTGTAATCTGCTTTAAGGTTATTATTTCCGTGTCTTCAGTAACAGAATGTAATACAGAGATTACATAGTCTTGGAGCTGTGTTATTTGCATTTCTTGATATATTACATTTTCTTAGTTTTCTTGTAGGCTATGATAAATCGTGTTAGATTGGACAACATGGCATGTTGTCATAGTGTAGTGGATCTATTGATCAAGGGCATCCATGGCCATAAATGAGCCATTAAATGACATCTGTAGGTTGATCATGCTGATAGCCTTCAATATCTTGAGCATGACCCTTAAACAAGAAAAAGCCAGGAGTAAATTCCCAGAATTATATGTATGGCGGATTAGAGGAAAAATTGAGCACCATATGCACCTTGACACATGACATTTCAATGGTTCAATTTAGTATCTGTTTTTTTTCCTTTTTGAAAGCATTATGTAACTATATCAAACTAATACTCACTCTGTCCCCAAAAATGCACGTTTAATGAAACTGCTTGAAGGTTGATCAAATGTCTAAATTGCCTTTAACAAGGACAAAATAAAGAAAATCTTGAATTACATTCAGAGTTGCTAACTACTAAGTGGTGAAAAAGTAAAGTACTAAAACTTCCCAAAAATGAAGACGTATGATGTTTGCTTTTTTGAAAATTACAACTGATAGTTATCCATGGTAGTAATATAACTAATGATCGATGCAGTTTTTGGGTATGAGCCCCATTCAGTTTGGCCGATAGGAGTTGTGGCACTGGCAGATCTTACTGGTTTTATGCCTCTTTCCAAAATAAAAGTCCTTGCCAGTACTGCTGTAAGGTTTTCTACCTTTGATACTTTAAGAGCTCAAAATATTTAGATGTTTCTCAACTGTCACATCTTATATATCAAAATTAACGATAACACAGGTGTTTTATACACCATTCTTGAGGCATATATGGACATGGCTTGGTCTGACGGCAGCAACAAGGAAAAATTTCTCATCCCTTTTGAAAGCTGGCTATAGCTGCATAATTGTACCAGGTGGAGTTCAGGAGACATTTTACATGGAACATGATTCCGAGGTGAAATTCTCATCACATTCACTTGCTCTATTTCTCCATGGCTTTCACCCCCTTCCCCTAAATTTTATTTTTTCCCTTGCTTACTATTTGCTTGTTTAGGGGCTGTATGGTTGGTTTTCTATCAAGTCGTGTATGAATAAGTTTGTCTTTGTGGATTAATCTGTCTGTATAGGTTGGAAAGGTTTTTGTTTGGGAGGGTTTTTTCATAGATTGGAGGAGCTTGTTTTTTAGTTGAGAGAGATAGGATTGGACAAAACTTCGCTTACTTCATAAAGCTCCCTCCTAAAATCTTACTGAATAAGCCACTTTCTATATTATTAAGCCACTAACAAACAGCCATGTATAGCTGACTGAATAAGCTAGGAATCCTGTTAAGCTCATTAAGCTGCTAACAAACAGGCCCTTGGTTCTTCTTACCTTTTTGCTCACACTTTTTTCATAAGCTAGAGGTCTTAACGGAAACAGCCGCTCTACCTGTTGGGTTGGAGGACAGCTGTGCTTACCCTACCACCCCGGGCCCTACTTTCAAGTGGGATATATATATATATATATATATCACGTGAACTTAACCCTATATATATATATATATTTACATAAGGGAAGTTTAATATAATGTACGAGTGCCAATCTCAAAGGGGTGTGGGGTGATTTGTGAGACTTTGAAGGGCTTAATAGTTAATGTTAGTTAGTTGTCTTTTAGGATATCTAGGATGTTATTTGAATTATGGTAGGTTTAGGCATCTTGAGTATTTATAGGTGAATAAGGTTAAGGTTTTGGGGGAGGAATTTTGAGTTTTAAGTCTTGGGAAACCAACTACTTCTTTAATCGTAGGCAATATCCTTGTAAATTTTGCCTTTCAAAAAAAAAAGTCCTGGTAATTTTCTTTTCTTCATAGATAAATAAAACAATACTGCATTTGTGACTTATCAATAGAGTACGGGGTTCGTCTATTTTGCTCTGAAATGAACTAATTGTTAAATTATTCTTATATGACTCCTTTTAATTAAAACACCTTTTAAACATATATTAAACTGTAGCAAGGACTGCAGATGGAAATAGTTGGTGTTAAATTTCCTTTGGAGTATTGAATTTTGACAGAAGTAGGTTGTGAAGTTTAATATCAGAAGCAAGATTACATCCCGTGAAACTTGCAATGCTTTTCTTTTGGGATATCCTATTTGCAATATTGCCTTTTTGTCAACTTGTTTACCTAAACTTACCTACTTTCCCATGGTCATCATCATTACCCAAAATTGTTTATTATTTTATTTTTTTGGAAGGGTGTCCTGGGCTATGTGCACACTAATCTCTTCAAATTATAGCTGCAGGACGTTAGCCTAGATAAACTGAGTGGCCACAATTCTTGTGGACGCTTGGAAAAGATTGTTTATTATTGATGCGGGTTTACAAAGTTGTTTACTTTTTTTCCTTATCGGTGGCTAGTAAAGAGTTTGGCCAATAGTTAAATAATCTTTGAACCGTGTCATCTCAAATTTGCAAGGTTCGCACATGGAAAAGGACTACTCATGGGTTAATCACCATTAGAGATATCTAACACAATAAGTATTACATTTCATGCAATTGTGACTTAGTGTTGATGCCAATCTTTTGTTTTTTCTTATATGGTGTGTCATGTGTTGAGTGAATTTTGAGATGGTCTAACATTATAATTTACTATAGGTTGCCTTTTTGGAAACAAGGAAAGGATTTGTACGCATTGCAATGGAGACTAATAGCCCCTTGGTCCCGGTCTTTGGCTTTGGTCAGGTATAATTCTTCCGTTATTTCATATTAGAGCATCCACAATGGTACACTTTTTATTTAAGGGTTTTCACAAAAAAAAGTGGGACCCACAAGCTTAGGTGGCCGCACAAAACAAGCTCTTTGAGAGCTTGTGTATTTACAAGCATAAAAAGTGGGGTTTTTTCCTCGTTCCGTCCAGTGGCGAATGCAGAAAATATTTTGAGTGGGTGCACCTTTAAGGTGGATTAAACTCCCGAAAAGTTATGAGTTTGATATAGTCAAAAGTCAACACGGTTTGACAAGAGAAAAAGTCAATTATGTCGATTTTGATAATAACATATTTCTTCAATTTGAATCAACCTTGACGTTTTGAGAAAAACACACGACCACATCTTACTTACCACATGTCTTTAGCTAAAATTTGTCATTATAGAAATTATTTTTGTTATTTTTTGGTTGTTTTCATAAAAAAATTCAATTTATAATATTTGATGTTGATTGTCGTTTAATTTTTTTCTAAATTTTCAATTTCATTTTCTTAGAACTCATACTATTAAATGATGTCTTGCAAATCAAAATTAACTAAATTTTTTAGTACCAATAATCAAATTAATAACTAAAATCAAACTACAAATTAAAACTAATCAAGATGAACTTATATATTTTTAAAGTTAATGAAAAATATTTAAGAGTATTAAATGTTTATTAGATATTATTTAGGGACACTTATAAAGTAATTTAGAATGAAAAAATAAATAAAACACCAAAGAAAAATAAAGGTGAATGGGACTTGTAAGAGCATGTAACCATCCTGCCAAGCTCCTTCTTTAAGTTATAAGTTCAGTTTTAAAATATTTTAGGACATCTTTAAAATCAAGTGGGTGCACCTTTCGACTGCCTATATTTTTTGCCTTTACGGCAATCAATTGAGTGGGTGCACGGGACCCCGCTACGTTGTATGTAGATCCGCCCCTGGTTCCGTCAGAAGCTCTTTTGCTTATATTATGTGGCCAAAAAAGTTTCTGATTAGCTTTCAAAAAGCTCCATTATGTATGCACTTCCTTCCATTCATCGGCTTGTTTTTGTTGACTCTATGATTGAATTAAATGTCTTGCATCATGCAGTCTTATGTTTACAAATGGTGGAAGCCACGCGGGAAATTGTTCCTGAAATTTTCTCGGGCAATAAAGTTCACTCCGGTTGTTTTCTGGGGTATCTTTGGGTATGTTCACTTCATATGATTTTACTCCACTTGAAAGTAGAGTCTGGGTGGGATGTATGCATACATGATCTCCATACAACATATCCAGTTGAAAGTAGGGTCTGGGATGGGATGTATGCAGACATGATCTCTACTGAGAAATACATACAGTATATCTCACTCGAAGGTAGGGTCAAGGGTCAAACATAACAACTCGAAAATGACACGACACGCTAACCCGACACGAAATAAACGGGTTTGGGTAACAGATTTTAACCAGTTTAAGTAAACGGGTTGACACGACATGACACGAAAATTAAACGGGTAAGGTCAGGGTCAAACATATCAACTCGAAAATGACCCGACTAACTCGTTTATACATATATGTATGTGTGCTTGTGTGTGTATATATATAATGTTTTTTTTAATCTTTTTACTAATTTACAATTTATTTGGATTTTTAATATAATAATGTTAATGGATTTTGTTCAATCTTATAAGTTTGAATTATAAAATTTGGATTCATAAACTTTTGTGAATTTTTGATTTTTAATTTTTAATTCTATAAATGTTAAACGGGTTAAGCGGGTCAACCCATTTATTAAACAGGTTGGGTTAGGGTTGAGATTTCTGGCCTGTTTATTAAACAGGTCGGGTTACGGTCAAACATTTTCAACCCGTTTAACTTTGAACCCGACTCGAACTCGACACGACACGACACAACACGTTTGCCAGGTCTAGTCAGATGTACTAATCTCTACTGATAAGTACAGTATATCCCACTCGAAAATAGAATTTGGGGTTGGGGTTGGGGGGGGGGGGGGGGGGGGGGGATGTACATAGACCCAATCTCTATTGATCACTACATTATATCCTACTCGAAAGTACAATTTGGGGGTGGGATGTATGCAGACTTGATCTCTACTAACAAATACAGTGTGCCTTACTCGAAAGTCGGGTCTGGGCTAAGATGTACGTGATACTTGATCTCTAATGATAAGTACAGTCTGGGATGTACGTAGACCTGACATATATACTGTTTGTGTGAAGATCCCTAATGATTTTACTCTTTGATATGTTTGGATTACACATAACGGTCATCATTAATATGTTATCTTGTTGCAGGACTCCTTTACCCTACCATCAACAGATGTATGTGGTCGTTGGTAAACCAATACATTTCAAGAAGAATCTGAAGCCTACTGTAGAAGAGGTATTTAGATGCTTTTTCTTTTTTCCTTATTATGGGGCATGCTTCTAGATGGACATAAGATTTGCAAAAAGTCATCTGGTTCAGTTAAAGCCAACCGATCTAAACGGATGTAATTGGATCGGATCCAAGAATTTCAGATTCCAAATTGGATGGTTGGTTCTTATATGGCAGTCTAGAATCCAATAATCCAAACTAATCTATTCAAATTATCATTCAATTAATATACATATATAATTGGTAATGTATAAGAATATTTCTTAATATTATAAATTTCAGTATTGGTAGAAGATAGAAAAATAAAAACTTAAAATCGAAAATAAGTGGATGAATGCAGTATTGCAAAAAGGGTTGGGTTGGATTGTGGTGAGAAGTTGAGGTTCTTGTGAGAAGCGTGAAAAGTGGATATCAACCGTTGGATGATAAGTGGATGCACATTAGGATGGGATGCACCGGATCAATTTCCTTCTAAAACGCAATTCATTGGAGGGCATGAGATTAGAAGTGATCATCAGTTCAAATCCACTTCTCATACTTCTCACGCTAAAGTGAACTTCTCACACACAATCCTTTGCCATCACAAAAATGGTTTATTTAAGAGAATAGGGGTGCGTTTGGTTGTGGAAATTTTTCTAGTTTTCCAAAAAAAAATCCTAAGGAAAATGAAAATTTAGGAAACGAGTTTGGTTCATTCAGTTTTCAAAAGTTTTTCAAGAAAATGAAAATTTTCTGCTTTCTAACTTCTATGTAAATGAGAAAATTGATTTAGTAGTATTCTAAAATTTTCTAAACACGTTTCTTAATTTACTAAAATGGAAAATGAGAACTCCACCATTTCAACCAAACGCATTTTCTAAAAGTTTCATAGAAAACCGAAAATGAAAACTTAACTCCATTTTCTGAAAACGTCTTTTTAGGAAAATGAAATAGTTTTCCACAACCAAACGCACCCTAACCTTTTTGGCAAAAAAATCTAACGTATGACCTTAGCAGAGGTGTTCTTTTCTTATATCTGTCAAATAATCATGCATTTACTGTCGAGGTTATTATCCATTTTTTAAGCAGAGGTGTTATTAGATCTATGAAAAAATCATGCATTTAAAATAAATTCTAAACTAGAACCTCATTTGCTTTTAAATCTCATTCCGAAATCCTTTTTGCAGGTTTCGGAAGTACACAGTCAGTATGTGGAAGCAGTTAAAGAGCTATTCGAGAGGCATAAAGCGAAAGCTGGTTATCCTGATCTTCAGTTAAGAATAATTTGAGTTTCCATTCCGATTTGCTGCAATTCTACATTTTACAATTAGCTGAAATCGATCGCGTCAAATCTTTACGTAGACCAAAGATTCGCTAAAAAGCCCCCTCGCAAAATACGCGCACGTATCCATAGATTACGTTGTACAAAACTTAGAAGATTTCTCGTACTTTTTCGATTTGCCAAGGCAAACGATATGTAAACATTTGTACACTTGGTTTTATTTTCGGTTATTTGGAACTTCACTTATTACACATTTGTTTTCTTAGTGTTTTTTGAACTGGCGTTGAACCAAATAACTTCGGCCAAACGAAACAAATTAGGTGTCTGGTTTTACATCTAAAAAGTATGATGTGGATGATGCACCTCTTAACATAACTTCGGCCCAACGAAACAAATTAGGTGTCAGGTTTAACATCTAAAAAAATATGAGGTGGATGATGCACCTAGAAATTCTAGAGGAACAAGAAGTTTTTAAGAGGTCTGAAGTAGAATGGTTTCACATATAAGATGGATGACGCTGTTGATGCACCTCTTAAAGTTCTAGAGGATGGTAAGAAGTTTTTAAACATTTTCTTAAAAATAAAATAGGTAGTTTTAAGTTTGCAAACCTCTTAAATTTCAAACTTAAGAGGTTTTAAGAGGTATTTTTTCAAACTTCTTCTTAGAGTTGAGTTGTCTGACCGGGCCGGGTTTGACAAGGTAAAAGATCGAAACCTTGATTGGTGGATTAGCATGGTTTTCGGGTGATTCGGTTCTATTAAGTCAAGTCTTGGTATTCTCTGTATTAAAAAAATGAAATTAACGAATGAAAAAGAAGTAGAAAAATAAAAAATCTATAGATGTTTTTATCTGGTTCAAAAAAAGGTCGTTATATATCTGGTCCTACTCAAAATAATGTCAATAGCCCTTTTTGGTTTAGGTTAGGGGTGTAAATAGGTCGGGTTGGGTTGGTTCGAGTTCAACTCATTTATTAATTGGGTTGAAAATCTTAACCCAACCCAACCTATTTAATTAAATGGGTTAAGATTTTCAACCCAACTCAACCTGTTGGGGTTGATGGGTTGGTAGCGGGTTGACTGGTTGGTAGCGAGTTGACATGTTTATGGTTATCTTAACCCAACCTATTAAATAAATGGGTTGAACCTGGGTTAACCCATTCAATTTAAACTTTATTGCGTAATTTAGTTACAAATCAAAATAATTTGTTCCAAGTGTTAATTAAACACAAACCAAATACAAAAGAAAATGTTCGAAGCCTCAAAGAAACACAACCCAACCAAATGCAAAATAAGATGTTCAAAGTTTCAATAAAACACAACTCAAATGTTCAAACTTCAAAGTCTCTATATAACTTGACTTCCACTTTCACCAACACCGAGTTCACTCTTGGGAATGCTTTCTTCTTTATCCTCTAACTTCAAATTATATAACATATTAAAAGGGTAAAAAACAGGATAAAAGTGGGTTGAAAATAGGTTATAAGTAGGTCCAAATCGGGTTATAAATTGGTTGAAATCACATTGTAAATGGGTTAGGTTCGGGTCGTAAACAGGTTGGAAATTTCAATCCAACCCATTAAATAAATGGGTTAGGTGGGTTGACCCATTTATCTTAAATGGGAAAATCTCAACCCAACCTGCTACTATTGGGTTGGGCTCGGGGTTGGGTTGGTGGGTTGGGTCACTTTTTGACAGCCCTAGTGCAGGCCGATAATGTCATGGACCGGACTTTGTTTGTGAGTTTGGTCCCTGGACCAAATTGATAATAGTTTAAGCGGTTAGTTGATAAATAAAATCTTGATACTAGCTAGGTCGTAGCTATCTATGATAACGATCTATATTTTGATTGGGCAAATGTTAGACTTGTGAGGTCATTGTACTTTTTAATTGTATGAAAAAACTTGGAGAACTAAATATTGACTTGGTTTATAGATTTAACATATAAAAAACATAATACCCGTGTCTCACTCAAATTATATAAAGGTGTTGGATTACAAAATAATGACAAATGATCTATTTTTATCTTTGCAAATAGAAAGTGAAGAGGTTATTGATCCAAAAGTAGCATATCTTAGTACAATTCTAGTAAGACATTCATTTTGCGATAAAATTACTAGGAGGACGTAGTTTGTCACACACCAAAAGGAACACTGTAATCGGATAAATCACATGTTTTTATACTTTGGAATAGAAAATTATGGCTAATAAGTTTATCAAGGCTGATTTCTTAGTATCTTACGACTATTACTTGCCAGACCAGTCTGAACATATCCCACGACACCTTTCCAAAAAAAACATCACTCACTATATAAAAGGATCGTTGACCATACTTATCAGTTATCAGATAAGACTTTTTGATCATTGCCTTGTCTCTTACGGCAGCGTTTGGTACGCAGACAAAATTGGACAGGATTGGACAGAACATAACTGGACAGTACTGGACAGGACAAGAGAGTAGGACGGGACTGGACTGGACTGGACAAGACAAATGTGCGTTTTGTGTTTGGTACGCCTAGGACTAGACTGGACAGAACTAGACAAGTTCCCCAAAAAAATTATTTGCTAATTTTATATATCACATAATAGTTATAATTAACAAAAATAGAGTAAACTATATTATTTATAAAAAATACACAATTTTCATAAACATAAACACACACATACATATACACATACTACACACACAAATATATATATATATATGTAAGATTTTTATGTAACTGATGGTGATGGTGACAGTGATGGTGATGGTAAAGGTGAAGGTGGTGGCCGACAGAGGCGGATCTAGGAAAAAGTTCTTGTGGTTGCACCATCGTACCCAACCAAAAAAAATTTAGCATCCTTAAGCAAAATTAAACTATGTCCGAGAAAAAAAATGTGCTTGCATGAGTACTCATTACCATCGTTACACCGAGACAAATGTGTCTTCAGTAATGATTAAATATTACAATTATCATGCACGCAATATTATCAATATTGGACTCATTTCGAAGCTATCGATGCTACCTTTCTAACGGTATAATTTGTAAAAGTAAAATATGTATTTTTAGTATATTTTAGCTAAAATTTAATTAATTAATTAATATGATACGGGTATAAAATGAAAAATGAAAAAGAAAAGGATGTAAGCTAAAAACATTTAACTTTTTAAAGGGTGAAAACCATAAATTATCATCAATAATCAAGAAACTCTCACGATTTTATCTATAAATTTCCACATATAACCCCTTAAATTTTTTTAAAGATAATGGTTTCAACCCAATAAATTTTATGGTTTCACCCCA